>BHEV01018566.1:0-21392 GCA_004319985.1 Emydocephalus ijimae
ATTCCTGAGCTAACCTGACTGGAGGAGGAATTCTGGGAGTTGAAGTCCACAAGTCTTAAAGCTGTCAAGTTTGAAGACCCCCTGCTCTTGACAGTAACCAAGAGAGCTAGTGTCAAGATTGAACCACTTTCCTTCTTTCAAACCTTAATGCTGGAGAATGTATGCAGAGATCATGAGAGCACGGAAACCAATCAAGGTCATTGTTGCAGGTGGTTGAGAAAGAGATGGGCCGTTCCCATAACAAAAGACTATTTCATAATTGGACAGTTGTGATCACCCAAGGGTGGGGAGAATGGGAAGCCACTGGTTCACAGGGCAAGCATTTGTTCAGGAAAACCAGAGCTGGTTTTGTTTCTTCAGTACCAACATGGTGTATCCAATAAAGTTTTACTTTTGGGAATTCAATTCTCCCAAGAGTGTTTCCTTGTTTGGGGTTTGCTAATTGGACAGTTGACAGCTAGCTTCGTACAAAATCTCATGTTCATGTGTACTGCAAGGGGAAAAAAAGGTTGGATTTAGAGAATCTTGGTGCCTGGCTATGTATATGTAGAGGATAAAGGAAGATGAACTGGTCAGGGATAGGTTCAACTTCATATGTTTTGCCTTGTGCATTGATTGTTTTAACATTATGGGGATTCACCTATTGCACTAAGCTGTGTTTTCTTGGGCTTTGGTTTTAAGGGGTAATGTCAATTCAGCTCTGGTTGATAAATCAGGTTTTATGCTTTGCTCAATTTATGAACTCAAGCAATTATGGCATTGGTTGGAACCCAGACATATGGCTTATTCAAGTTGTCATAATAAAGGGAAATTGGATTGGCACATGTGTAGCTACTTAAGGGGTGGAAAATGTCACCCAGGAGCAGATGGTTATCTAATTTTTTTGGTATTGTATTTCCAGAAGCGGTGCCTGAGGAAGCCATCAAAGAGAAGGTTATGGATTTCATTCCCATTCAGCCTGAGCCCTGTTCTGCTGAAAACAATTTAGCCAGTGCTGTTGTTAAAAAGACTACAGAGCCCATTTTGTCATCCCAAAAGATTGTTGGTGAAGATCTAAGCACAATAGCAGGTCAGTTGAGGAGAACAGAGGTGGCAGAAGAGAGTGTGGTGGTATCTGCCATGACCTCTCACGCAAGAAAAGCAAGTACAGAACTTCAGATGCCTACAAAACACGTGCTGGAAACAACACAAACTACACAGATGAAGACAAAGGCAACAGACAATGTTGTTGAGAAGGCTCCTACACCATGGACTTTCCAGAATCCAATCACTGGATGGCAGTCGAGAAACCAATATCTGAAAGCATATACACCAACTGAGCAAAGTCCCATGGAAACAAGAGTAAGGGCTGCTTCAGAGATGGAGCAGACATCTTCTTCTCAGGCCAAAGGTTCTGTCCTTTCTTCAGTGGAAAAAATCCATGGAGCTACAATGACCCCTGGTCAGAAAGAAGCTAGCGTGGAAGTTTCTGGGTCAAAAGCCACCGTTCTGGAGCCTACAGGAGAACTGTCTACAGCTTTGGAGTTGACAAGCTTGTTGGACATGGGAACTAATGAGACAGACGTTGGAATGGGTTCTTCAAGTTCTCTTCTATTTGTGGTGGAGAAACACTCCAAGGGACCATCAAAGAAGGCATTCCATCAAGCTGTAACTGCTTCAATGAATGAAACAGGCAGTCCCGCTTACATACATTCAGGGGAGAATGTCTTGACTAATTTAACTAGCTCTAGTATCCTCGGGAACTCAACCACCATCTCCAGTCATGTGGAACTGGGAGAAAAACCTCAAGGCATTAAAGTGGAAGTTCTGGAAAACATTGTCACAATTTCTGGCTCAAGGGGGAGGGAAGTAGATACAGAAAGTTCATACCATGAGAAATCAACCGTGCTTCCTTATAGTCAGTCTCCCAGCATGAAAAATATACACAGACATGGAGACGTTCTACTTCCTAGAAAGGAAACGCCAGTTCCTGAAATTCTGGAAGCTCAAACAAAATACATGGGTTGGTTCACTTCTGGAGCACCATCGTTTCTTCAGGGAACGGCCACTGTCCATCCTGTGGCTTCAGCATTAAAGGAGAGCAGTTCCTTGGATGGCACTACTTCTAGGATAACAGAATCGTTTTCACTGCTACCAGCTCACCTGGCAAGAAATGGTCATGAATGGTGGAAATCCATTACAGGTAAGCCGCCTGGAACTGTTTCCTTGCATGTTACAGAAGGGCGAGTGGAGGTTGAAAATCATACTGTGGACCATGCAGAGTCACCAAGCCAAATTCCCACTTGGGGGAAAGCAGCTTCATTAGAAACCAACACGGCTCTCCAACCTACAGAGCAAAGCTCTAAGACAGTAGCAGGACTAGGGGACAATAAGTCATGGTCCCAAGCAAGCAGTAACAAGCTTCACCATCCCAGTAGGTTCATCACTGAGGAATGGTCTCCATCTGCAGATGTCAAAAGACAAACACTGGGGAAGGCTATAGAAACAGCATCAATGAAGACCTTCAAGAGGTTGACAATGACTCAAAAGCTTGACCTGGGCCAGAGGGAAAGGCCTAGAAGAACCACTTTGGTGAGACAATTTCCCACTGAACCATCTGGGAGCCAAGTGTCCACCCAACGTGAACAAGGGGATGAAGAAACTCCAAGTCGACCTTCTTCTACTTGGTCAATAATAACGGGAGCCAAACATTACGAGATTCAAGCCAACGGATCTACTAATAGGCTGAGGGCAATGGTGTCCCCAAAACAATGTGGCAAGAAATTAGCAGTGTCTGTATCTAGAACATTAACTTCACCCATGGGGTACACCACTGAGAAATTCAGCTCTTTCAGTAGGCCATTAAAATTGGGAATGACTGGCACAAGAAGTCCAAGGCCAGAAATTCATGAATCTGGTCCTACTTCTAGTAGGATATTTCAACTAGGGAGAGAAAGAAATACTTCTCCCAGAAGTTCGGGTGGTTTCACAAAGCCAGGAGGTAGAAATGGAACCAGTAATTCCACAGAACATTTTAAAGAAGAGACTTTATCAGTGAAAATGAATGAGTTCACACAAAAAAGTCCAGCGAAAATGGCTCCAGAGATTACTGTGGGAAGTGGCACCAGGCCTGCTGCACCACTCACAGTTGGTTATTCCAATGTTTTCACCATCTTGGCTCATGGCAAGCTAACTCTGAACAGACCTCGAAGCCATTTTTATTTGGAGGACACAGATTCTGTAATGCGTCCCAAAAGCTTGCCTACACAATCTCTAGAACTTGCCACAGAAACAAAACTTTCCTTCCAGCTTGATAAAACTGTCCCTTCTGCAGAAGGAAGATCTATCATGCCAGCCAGTTCAACAGCAGCATTGACTATGGGTGGGATGACCTTGGCCACAGCTCATGTTCAGGAAGGTACAGCTGGGAGACATAGCCCAGGGCTTCCTTCATTAGAAATACAACCAACATCTCTAGAAGGAACAGCTCCACCACTGGTCACAGGTTCCTTGCTGTCTCCTGAGTCTGTTAACCCTAAAGAAGGATCTGTTGATGGCCATCTTACAACAACAACTACATCACTTCCAAGGAACACACCCCCAGTGGGTACTACAGTTGCATTATCTATTGATTTGTCCAGTACCATCATTCTGGACTCTAGGAAAAACCAGACTATTATGCAATATGATTCAACACAGATGACAAGGACCCCTTCCAAAGCAAGTGGAGAGATGCCAATGGTAACCAATGGAAGCACTTTGGCTTCCACTGAAACCCATGGGACATCTCATGCTGGAGTTTCTACCAGGGGGTCACATGAGAAACACACAAAACTCCTACAGTTTGAGTCTGAACCACAAACTAGAGTGAAACCGTTAGAGGAAGTCACTGGGCCAATATTGGATGGAAAAACGTCAACCCGCTTTCTGGAGGAGACATGGAAGATCTTTACTAAAGAAAATGGTGCATACAGATCAGAGGAGCCAGCTGCTGCTAAACTCACAAGGATTGGATCAGAAACATCGGGAGAAAGTCATATTGGCACAACAGGAGCCACCAGTCTAAGTGTGAAATCCTCATCTCGGTTAATTCCCAAGAATTCCGCCAAGGAAACAGAAGAATCCACAATCTTAAATGAGAAGAAATGGAATGTACATCACACTAGTGGTTCTTCTAGCCAATCATATTCTGTTTCTTTAATGCCTCCCCATTCAGATGTTGCAACACCAAAAATGGTACCTTCTGTTTTGGATGTCTATAACCCTCATGATACAGAGAAGGTGGAAACTGCAGATCATGTGTACCATATGGTCACAAGGTTTTCTAACAGGGCTTTGGTGCCTGCTGGAATATCTCTGCCCCAGCTCCAAACTCTTGGCTCAGCTGAAACAGGAAGGAGGTCTTCTATAACGTATGGAACCAAAGGTCTGGAAGAGCCCACTAAGACTCCCACAAGAGTGAAACATGGTGAACTCTTTCCTCTGGCAACAGAAACATCCAGACAAATCTCTGAGACCCAAGTTGCAACAACCCTAGAAGAGATGGCTAGGAGGAAAAAGAACAAAAGGAACCTAGAAGAAAACAAGTCTTTTCTTGCGAGGAACCCTATCCATCTTCACCATATCAACAAGAGATCTCTGCTGGGAATAACAGCAACTCCACCTCCTTTCATATTGTCTTCACCAGCTCCTGATCCTAAGGTGGTACCCTCAGATATTGGACAAATAAATCTCAGAAGACTGAGCATAAAGAAATTGTTCCCAAAGAAGCATAAGTGTAAAATCATTATGGCTTCTTCAGGTGGGACCATACAACGACAGCTGCTTCCTGGATATTTACAAGGATACCTGAGTCCTCCTGCCATCGGTCAGGATGTGGCCCTTTCCGTGGACAACATGATGAAATCAGGAGAGCCTGAGAAACTTGTATGGAGGTCTGCTTCGAAATCCAAGTTATGGACTCTTCTTCGAAAGTTGTCTCTTTCTGAGAAAAAGAAGGGAAATAAACCAGGGCCCAACCAGAGAACAACAGACGACATTTGGGTATCTTGCTCCTTCAAGGAGAACTTGTGTGGTTGGAAGCAAAGTCAAAATGACAACCTGGACTGGAGGCTTGAAAAGGAGGAAGAGAAGACTATGGCATCCACGGAAGACAGGAGCATCTCTGGAAAGCCTTCCAGGAGTTTAGATGGTAAGGGAGAACTTCATTCTTTTGCGTCCCTGTAGATGTGGAGACAGGGACACAGTGGCTCAGTAGCTAAGATGCTGAGCTTGTCGATCAGAAAGATCAGCAGTTTGGCGGTTTGAATCCCCAGCACTGTGTCATGGAGTGAGCTCCCATTACTTGTTCCAGCTTCTGCCAACCGAGCAGTTCAAAAGCAATGTAAAAAATGCAAGTAGAAAAATAGGGACCCCTTTGGTGGGAAGGGAACAGCGTTCTGTGTGTCTTCGGTTTTTAGCCACATACCGGCCACATGACCATGGAGACGTTGTAATGCATTAAATCAAAGAAGGTGGAGGTAGTGTTGGTGGCAGCATGGTCCTCTCTCAAGCTTAAAATGTCTTTCCCACCTGATGAAGATAGCATACTCTTGCAAAGGGTTTCTTTTTCCTCACCAAAGTTTAATTCAATTTTTTTTTGAAAGGCCCAAGTGCTTAGCATGTGCTCTTTTTCCATGTGTTCTCTCCACAGGTAGCGCTCGAAGGCATTGTCGGCAACAACGTAAGATGCAAAGCTCAGATTGATGATCTGGTTCTCCATCAGAAGCCCAGTGAGCAATGTTTACAATCGAACGATCCACCTTCTGTGTCACAAATTAATCAAATAAATCTAAAGCATACAGCAACCTTGGATTAGCAGTTTCAGTGATGGTCCGTCTTCCGCATTTCATAGAATCCTATGAAAGGGACCCTGGAGGTCTTCTAGCTGAATCCCCTGTCCAAGATAGGAATCCTTGGACCATCCTGGACAAATGGTTGTCCAATATTTTTTTTTTCTGAGAACCTCCAGTGGTGAAGCACCTGGAACTCTGGCAGACCAGGTGACCCACTGGTTATTTTTACTTATTTATTTTTTCATTTTATTTGTTTGTCAAACATGTACAAGGTAACAAGTATAGCATGAACATAAACAAGAACGAAGGGAGTAAATAGAGATAAATGGGGACAGTAGGACAGGGATAGTAGGCACGCTGGTGCACTTATGCATGCCCCCCTTTAAGGACCTCTTAGGAATGGGGTGAGATCCATGGTAGACAGTCTGTGGTGGAAGCTGTGAGGAGTTGAGGCTGTAACAATGGAGTTGGGTAGGGTGTTCCAGGCATTGACCACTCTGTGGCTGAAGTTGTATTTTCTGCCATGAAGTTTGGAGCAGTTTACCTTGAATTTGTATCAATTGTTTGCCTGTGTATTATTGTGGTTGAAGCCGAAGAAGCCGTTGACAGGTAAGATGTTGTAACAGACAATTGTGTGTACTATGCATAGATCAGACTGCAGGCGTCGCAGTTCCAGATTGTCCAGGCCCAAAATTTTGAGCCTGGAGACATTAGGGATTCTACTGTGAGTGGAGGGGTGGAGTACTTTTCTCGAGAAATACCCCTGAACCCGCTCCATTGTGTTAATGTCCGATATACAGTGCGGGTTCCAGGCTGTATTTGAGAATTGGTCTGACTTGGTATCCCTAGTTAACAATTCAATATTCCCAGAGAAGAAGCTTTGCAAAATAAGGTTAACAACTCTGAAAAGCCTTTTTGGCGATGCTGTTACAGTGAGTTCTGGGGCTTAGATTGTTTGAGATGAGTACTCCGAGTTCCTTGACAGAGTGAGGGTCATCTACGAGGTCATTTCCTCCTCACTTGTATTTGGTGTTTGTATTTTCTGCCATCAAGTTTGGAGTGGTTTCCCTTGAGTTTGCATCTATTGCTTGCCTGTGTGTTATTGTGGTTGAGGCTGAAGAAGTCGTTGATGGGCAAAACATTGCAGTAGACAATTTTGTGAACTATGCTTAGATCGGATTGCAGGTGGCGCAGTTCCAGATTGTCCAGGCCCAAAATTTCGAGCCGAATTGTCCCCACTGCCAGGAATTCCTCCTTAGTTCCAGATTGGGTCTCTCTTTGGTGAGTTTCCACCCTTTGCTTCTTGTCCTGCCCTCAGTTACTTTGGAAAATACATTGGTGCCCTCTTCCCTGTGATAACCCTTTCACGTATTGGAAGACTGTGATTGGATCTTCTCCTAATCCTTCTCTTGGTTGGGCTAGTGTTGCACCTGATGATTCTTGACTCTTGGCCAATGTATCTTTTCTTTTATGTACACTGAGAACATTTCTTGTGTGTCCAATCACACTTGGCCAATAAAGAATTCTATTCTATTCTATTCTATTCTATTCTATTCTATTCTATTCTATTCTATTCTATTCTATTCTATTCTATTCTATTCTATTCTATTCTATTCCATTCCATTCCACTCCACTCCACTCCACTCCACTCCACTCCAAACATAGTTCCCTTAACTTTCCTGACCCCTGATTGCCTTCGTTGCTCTTCTCTGCACTCTTTCTTTGATAGAAACTGTAATATTTCCTCATCTCTATGATTGTCCAGTCTTTCAAATGACTATATCTGAGGTGGAAGTCCCAAAGTTGCTTTTTTTTCGAGAGGCAACTCAACTTTCGTTGTTTTGCCTTTTTATCCAAGAAGCTTCTTCAATTCCTTGCATGAGAAGAATGAAGAATCAAGAAAAAAAACCCAAAGCTTTTTAGTTGCTGATTGGGATGGTTTTTTTAAAAAATATTTTTTATTTTAAATACAAATAATACAAACCTAGTACATAAACATCTAAATACAAAGAAGAAGGAAAAAATACAAATATTACAGTGCACCCCCATTCCCAAAAACCATTTTTTTCTCTTATATTTCTTCTTCTTCTTCTATAACAGCTAAAAGATGTACAATATATTCCAATTGTGCCCTTATCCCCTCCAAAACTACATATATTCTTGAGTGGATTTATTCCCTTTGCCTTCCACTTTGCCTAAATAATCTGTATTGTTTTGCACAATACTATTAATAGTATTATTTTGTATTAATAGTAATACTATTGCTAAATTTGCAGATGATACAACGGTGGTGGGACTCATCTCTGAGGGGGGATCAGTCTGCCTACCGAGATGAGGTGGACCAACGGCTGCTTTCGTGGTGTGGAGACAATAACTTGGTCCTCACCACCAAGAGACCAAGGAGATGATAGTGGACTATATAGAAGGAACAGGTCAGAAATCCAGCCCTTGCTTATCAAGGGAGACTGAGTGGAGCAAGTGGTCAGTTTGAAGTTTCTGGGTGTTACTATAAAAGAGGATCTGACCTGGGGGGCTCACATTGTAGCACTGGTCAAAAGGGCCCAGCAGAGATTAGACTACCTGAGACTTCTCAGAAATCAAAAGCTGAATGGAAAACTGTTGGTAACCTTCTACCGCTGCACCACAGAGAGTATCTTAACTTACTGCACACCTGTATGGTTTGCCAATTGCACAGGGGCAGATAGGACAGCGCTCAAGAGGGTTAATGTCATTGCCCAGAGGATCATGGGTTGCCCTCTTCCCTCTTTGGAAGAGCTTTATAGCTCCCGCTGCCTCAAGAAAGTTCAAAACATTCTCAAAGATCCATCTCATCCTGGGCACCCTTTTTTTGAACTATTACCAGCTGGCAGATGGTACAGAATAATAAAAACAAGGACAAAATAGGGTGGAAAACAGCTTCTATCCCAGGGCAGTAGCTCTGTTGAATTCTGCTGTACAGTGCAGTGTTGGTGTGGTGTCGGGGGGTTTCGGTTCAATGTGTGGAGTGTGAAGAATGTGTGTTTGTGTTTATTTTCATGGTCATGGTGTGCACTGAAGGTGGTGTTTGGTATGAAGTGCAATGACAATAAAGTAAACTAAACTAAACATAATATATATAATTATATACGAGGGCTATCCACAAAATAGATTACGTTTTCGTCTGTAGCAAGAAGGGGCAGAGCTAGCGCGGCTATCTTTGGTCTGTGCGTCCGCCGCTCAGTCTGCATCTAGTCGTGCTAGTGGGAGGTTCATAGCGTTGCCCGTTATTTCACAGCAAACGTTTGAAATGTGTGCTGCAATTGAAAATCCCGCGAGATGTGAGGTGCAATCAGTGATAAGGTTTTTGTTGGCAAAAAACCATAAACCCATTGAAATTATTGTGAAATGTTGCAAAAACTAAGAAAAGCAATTCAGAACAAGCGTAGAGGAAAGTTAAGCTCAAAAATTTTGTTTTTGCATGACAATGCCCGACCACACACAGCAAATCGCACTCAAGAAGTCCTGAATGCTTTCAAGTGGGAGATTTTTTCCTCATCCGCCCTACAGCAAGATCGGGGCTGTATCTCGCGGGATTTTTAATTGCAGCACACATTTCAAACATTTGCAGTGAAATAACGGGCAATGCTACGAACCTCCCACGAGCACGACTAGATGCAGACTGAGCGGCGGATGCACAGACCAAAGATGGCTGCGCTAGCTCCGCCCCTTCTTGCTACAGACGAAAACGTAATCTATTTTGTGGATAGCCCTCTTACAATGCCTCGGGGAAAGTATGTGGCATATTAAAGACTGACTTCATTCTCTGCCTAAAAACATCACACATTCTACAGATTTCCTAGGCTTTTTACACATTGCCAGTAAGATACATTTCTATATCCCAACAGGCAGCAGCGGAAGGGATGAATGAGTTAGGGCTGAAGGGAGGAGGAATTGTCCTCGGGGTCATGCTTTGGAATGATCAGTTTGCAAAATGGGACATTTTCACAGTTCAACCCCCCCCACACCCTTTTTTTATATTTAGATCAGTCACATTTTAGCCGCACTAGAAGATATTAATTGTATAGCCCTTCTCCATTCATTAAAATTACATGAGGGAGCATAGGGAGACGTTAAGTCTGTTGCTGTGAGTTTGGGCTTTGATGGAATACTTTTTTTCCCCCTTGAATGTGGTTAGTTTAATAAGTTTGCCTTTATGGCCTTCAAAGAGACCGTGCCAGAGAAGTTGATCGGGGAAATGCATTAAAAAAATAAATGCAGAAATTATCGCTGTCGGGAAAGGTAGCATTAAAAAGTCAAGATAGAGGCTTTTAAGAAGAGACTGGAGAGCCATTTGTCTGGGATGGTATAAGGTCTCCTACTTGAGCCAAGGGGTTGGTCTAGATGACCTCCAAGGCCCCTTCCAGCTCTATTATTCTGTAAACCCGGTATCTTTTTCTAGTACTGATAGAAAACCTAGGTCAGGATGGGTTACTATTGAGTTTCAGAGTTCCCAACTAAGAGAGCTAATGCCTCCCATGACTGATTGTGCTTCCAACTTTTTACTTTCCAATCTTCTGGCTGGGAATGATGGAAGTCAGAATAATAAGGCCAGATAGCCTTGTGCTTGGAAGCCAGATAACATAAAATAGCAGAAAGGTAACCAGCTTTTTAAATTCCTTATCCAACAGAGGGCAGATTTGTTCTATAATTGTGCTAAAGAGAGAGAAAGAGCCAAAGAAAGTTTGGTAGCCCCTATTCTGACCAGCAGATTGATTGATTGAGTGATTGAGTTGATTTGTCAATCGCTTACAAGATAATAGGTATAATATAAACATGAGTAAGAATACATGAAATAGGTGGGATTAAATGGGGACAATAGGACATGGACGGTAGGCACAATGTTGCACTTATGCATGCCCCCTCGTAGACCTCTTAGGAATGGGGTGAGGTCAATCATGGATAGTTTGAGGTTAAAAGAATGGGGGGGGGGGTTAGAGGATGTAACAGGAGTGCATTCCAGGCATTGACCGCTCTGTTGCTGAAGTTGTACTTTCTGCAATTGCCTTTGAAGCGGTTTACGTTGAGTTTGTACCTGTTGTGTGCTCTTGTTGTTTGAAGCTGAAGTAGCTTCAAACTACTTCAACCACAACCATTGTTGTGGTTGAAGCTGAAGTAGGGGAGGACAGGAGAGAAGAGAGGACAGGAGAAGAGAAGATTTTGGAGGTCTCCAACCTCCCTGTCTGAGCATTCTGAACACATGGCTGTCCATTCTCTTCTCCATCCCACAACTTCCAGAGGCAACTTCTGTCCCACTGGTTGGTTGTTCTCACCGTTAGGGACTTTCTCTTTAATTCCACGTTGCTTCTCTCCTTGATTGGTTTTCATCCATTCTTTTTGGTCTTGCCTTCTGGTGCTTTGGAGGATAGCTTGACACCCTCTTCTTTGGGGCAGCCCCTGAGATATTGGAAGACTGCTATCCTGTCACCCCTTAGACCTTCTTTTCCTTAAACTTACATATATCTGATTCCTGCAATTGTTCTTTCTACATTTTGTTTATCTCCAGCCCTTTAATCCTCTTAGTTGCTATTCTCTGTACATTTCCCAGAGTCTCAACATCTTTGACGTGCTGTGTGATATGGCACCATCTGCACATATAGCCTCATGGCTCAACCGACCCATTTCCATGGACACCACAAGTGCATTCTCCAGAAGGACATCAAACAATAAAAGGGAAACCGCTCATTTGGTGCTGAATCGTCGTTCACTGGGTATTCAATTCATTCTTACAGGGAGGTGAGGTCAGAAAAAAGCAAGATGGACCCAATGATGGGATTGACTCTCTGCCCATTTTTCATGTGTTTGGGAAGCCAAATGTGCAAAGAAGCCTTTGGGAATAGTCCTTAGACTTATATATCGTTTCACGGTGCTTTTTTTTTATAGTGGTGTCAGCAAAACTGGATATAGTATTCAAGGTTTGAAATTCTGGAATCCTTGAGAGCCATTCTACTTTAACCACTCCTCCTTGGCTCTGCAGCTGTGCCTGTGGGGATTCTTGGTCATCCAGGTCACCAAAGGTGTTTTTTTCAAGAGTCAACTGGACTTTCTTAGTTTTTCTTTGAAGATGTTTCGCTTCTTCAACTCTTGACTGGATGGCAGGGAATGGAAGTGGGGTGTGTGTAAGGGACATGACATCACCTATCTCCAGTCTACAACACGGTCCTTTCAGCCATTTCAAGAAGGCTCCACACCCATTTGCACCACTTAGGTAGCCATGAGGACACGGATAAACCTCCAAGTGGCCTCAACAACCCTCCAAAAGGATGCAAAGGACCAGCTGCCTACAAGGAGTATCAATCCTTCCATTCTCCACCATCCAGTCAGAGCTGAAGAAGCTTCTTGGATGAGAAGCAAAACGTCTTCAAAGAAAAAAACCCAGAAAGTCCAGTTGCTTCTTGAAAAAAAGCACCTTTAGGACGTTCTTCAGCTATGGCTTCCAGCCAGGGCTGGACTGCTGGGGGCTCGCAGGGGTTCAGGAGAGGCCCCTAGCTAAGATTCTATGCAGTTTGGAGAACCCCCAAATCCCATTCCTGGCTGGCCCTGCCCACCCCTCCTGTTAAGTACTGAGCGTGGGTGCGAAAGAATGGAGACGAGCCGGTGAAATGGTGAACTTCAACTCTTTATTTACATGGTGTGACAGCTCAAACTGGATGGCTGCAATGGCCCTCCTTGTATAGGCAACTTATTAGATATTCAACCAATGAAAACGGAGCGCTAGCTCCGTTAACCAATGAGAAAGGCTCGTTAATGGCCAATCAGATTCTCCTGAACGGAACGATCTGATCTCACCATTTAACGGCCAATCAGGAGTGCAGGGCCAGAACCCTGCACTTGACTTCAAGCTCTTGATAACTTTATTAACACATTTATTCATTCACAACATCCCTTCCCCCCGGGTTCCGTTTACGGGGTGTGGTTACGTAGTCCTTGAGGTAGGACAGTTGTTTTGTTAGTCTATTTGATTTTCGTTGTGCACCCGGTATTTGGCTGCACTCTTGTTGAGGTAGGCCGATGTTTGGTGAAAGGGGTGCCTCTGACTCTGAGTTCGAATTTTCGTTGTCACCAACAAATTCGGTATCACCATGAGGCGAGCTCACTCCCATTCCCGATTCCTCTTCATGTGTTTCTATTCCGCTATCGTTCCTTTCAAAAAGGTTTTCTGCTACTTCAAGTTCATCTTCCTCTGTACCTCCTCCCCCCTCAGTTTGGTCATCAGGGGACTCGGAGATCCCTGACTGCAGCCTTGATCGTAGTTAATCAATATGGTGCTTCCATAGTCTATCATTGCGGCATTGCACGAGGTATGATCTTGGGCCGGTTACACGGATTACAGTCGCTTCGACCCACAACGGACCGCTCGATAAGTTTTTAGCGAATACCACGTCGCCTCCCTGGAAGGTACAGCATTGCCCGCTGGATCTGTGTGGTTTCTCAGGTTCGTTCGCTGGGTGTAACCGATCGAGGTGGGAGCGGAGCTTCCGTTCCATTAGCAACTCGGCAGGAGTTTTGTTGGTGACGCTGTGCGGAGTGATATGCTGTAAAAAGAGGATCCGGTTTATTTTTTTCTTCGATGTTGTCATAGTCCATTTTTTGTAGCGTTTTCTTGACGAATTGTACTTTGCGCTCGGCCCTTCCGTTGGCCACAGGATGCACAGGCGAAGTCAGCGCATGTCGAATACCGCGGTCTGCCAGGTACTGTTCAAAAGACAGCATGGTAAATTGGGGCCCGTTGTCGGATACCAAACGTCTGGTAATCCGTGGGTTGCAAACAGTCTGTCCAGTTTCTTAATGACCGCTTCGGTTGTTCTGTTCTTCATTTGGTGGATTTCGAGCCAGTTTGAGTAGGCATCCACGGTTAAGAAGAATGTGTGGCCTTTGGTAGGCCCTACAAAGTCCAGATGGATATGGGACCAGGGTCCCCGTGGTGTTTCCCATTCGGTTGGGATTGCCTTTGGTGGGGCGTTGCTTACTTCCTGGCATTTGTGACAAGCTTTGACCCATGTCTCGATTTGCTTGTCGATGCCTGGCCACCATGCGTAGCTTCGTGTGAGGGCTTTCATGCGCATGATGCCGGGGTGGCCATCGTGCAAGGTTCTCAGGAATGCTCATTGAAGTCGCTCTGGGACAACGACTCTATCTCGCCAGATGACGCAGCCCTTTTGTGAAAACAGTTCTGTTTGACGACTCTTGAATGGGGCGCAGTCATCAGGTACCTGGTCCAATGGCCATCTGCGTTCCACCCAACTGAGGACTCGTGCTAAGGTGGGGTCGCGTTTTGTTTCCATCGCGATATCTTGGGCTGTTAATGGTGGCGTGCGAAGAGTCTCAATCTGCAACATAGTCACTGTAGGCGCGGGGTCATCGATAGTCTCTGGAAGCGGTGCTCAGCTCAAGGCGTCAGCGTGGGGAATGGCTTTCCCCGGGCGGTGTTGCAGCCGATAATTATAAGCAGCTAAGAATTCTGACCAGCGAGTCATTCTGGGAGATAATATATAGGGGATTGGCTTATCTCCCGCTATTATTCCCAGCAAAGGTTTGTGGTCAGTCACTATAGTAAAAGCTCGGCCGTACACGTACTCATGAAATCTCTTGACAGCAGACACAATGGCAAGGGCTTCTTTATCAATCTGACTATAATTGCGCTCTGTTTTTGAAAGAGACTTTGAGAAATAGGCAACAGGGGCTTCGCTACCGTTAGGCAAAATGTGGCTCAAAATAGCGCCTACTCCGAAGGGCGATGCATCACACGTGATCGTTAATGGCAAGGTCTCATTGTATTGCATGAGTACAGCATCAGAAGTCAGTAGTTTTTTTACATTTCGAAACGCCTGCTCTTCTCTATGTCCCCATACCCAGATTGCTTTTTTGTCCAATAAGCGATGTAGGGGTTCAGCTACAGTTGCTTTGTGCGGCGGGAATACGTTATAAAAATTGATAAGGCCTAGAAACGCCTGGAGGTCGGCCTTATTCTGGGATTTGGGAGCGTTTTTTATTGCTCTCAATTTGCTATCGGTAGGGTGAATGCCCTGACTGTCAATTAAATACCCTAAAAATTCGACACGATCTGTACACAGTTTACACTTATTTTTCTTCACTTTAAGACCTGCGTCTTTGAATTTCTGGAGGACCATTCTCAGGTGGTCCCGTAAAATTTTGGAAGTAGGGGCAGCAATTAACACATCATCAAAGTAGGGGACAATGCCTTTTATCCCTTGTAATAGTCTTTCCATCAAGCTCTGAAAGATCCCCGGGGCTATGTTCACTCCGAATTGGAGTCAGGTACATTTAAAGGCACCTCGGTGCGTCACGATCGTCTGTGCCTGTGCCATTTTTTCATCGACCAGCAGTTGTTGATATGCCTGAGCGAAGTCTAGTTTAGCGAAGACTTTTCCGCTCCCCAGGGAATGGAGGAGGTGCTGTACCACCGGTACCGTATATGCGTTTTGCTGCAGGGCGTTGTTCAGGGTGGCTCGGTAGTCCCCACAAATTCTTATTGATCCATCCGGCTTAATGGGTGTTATGATTGGGGTCTCCCAGGGAGAGTGATCGGTTGGCTCTAGCACCCCCTGGGCTATTAACTTATCAAGCTGCTCGTCAATCTTTGGTTTAAGGGCAAATGGAACCCGATGAGGCTTAAGGCGGATGGGAGCTATTTTTGGATTAAGGTTAAATATCGGTCCCCTTGTACTCGCCTAGTTTTTCTGCAAAGACGTCCTTGAATTCTTGGATGAGGTCTTCCTCCCAGTCGCTGCTGCCGATTCAGTTAATGCCTGCCACTTCAATGCCAAGTGGCGCGAACCATTGGAGGCCTAACAGGCTAGGCCGGTCCTTGTCGATCACGGTCAGAGGTAAGTACGCTGTGCGGTTTTTGAACGAGACGCGGACTCGACTGGATCCTACAACTGGAATCCGATTCCCCTGATAGTCTTTAAGTATGAGTCTTTGGAAACGGAGGTCTTGTCACCAGATAGTAGGGATGAGTTGCTTGAGGGTCTTCCAGGAAACCATCGAGAGGGATGATCCCGAGTCGACTTCCATTTGGCAGGGCTGATTTTCGATGGCTACTTTAATTTGGATTTTTTTGGCATCCAAGGAGGAGGCGTGACTGATAGTGATAGTTTGGTGAGCCTCTTCTCGCTTCATGGGGCGGTTTAGGGTTCTGTTTCTGTAGGAGTGGTTCACTGGTTCTCGCCCTACAGGACGTTTTCCTGTCGGTTGGCGATAGTTTGCCCCCTACGAGGGCTGGCTGGGTCCTAGGAGGCTTCTACAGACCTGTCCGATGTGGCCTCGTTTTCCGCACTCATGGCAGAGCGCGTCGCGGAATTTGCATTCGGACCTGGGGTGGCTTGCCCCACAACCAGTGCATGTGTGTTTGGACTTCTGGTAATGGTCCCGTTCAGACCGCAGTCGATGGACCTCTTCTTCGTCGCTGTCTGACGACGAAGAGAGGTCCTCGTGGTGGGCCGTCGCAAGCTGTCCTTCTGACTTAGGTGAGATGTCGCCGGTTGGTTGGTGAACCGGAGCGCGGTTGTGGCGAATTTGGGCAGCCGGCTTCCTGGTGGCTTCTGCTGCAGTAGCATCCGCGATGGCATCTGCAAGGTTGATGTCGCCTTTCGCCATCAGCTTGCTCTGCACGTGTGGTGCATCTAATCCCAGAACTATTCGGTCTCTCAAAGCCTCTTCCAGATCAGCGAACCCGCAGAGGCCTCCCAGGTTTCGGAGGTCCGCGACAAAATCTGCAACACTTTCTCCCTTCCGCTGATCTCTCTGGTAGAATTCGTGCCGCCTTACAAGGGTTGGCACAGTTGGTGCATAGTGGGCTCTCAGTAGGGGTTCGAGGACGTCCCAGTCCATAGCCTTTACTTCTGCCGGTTTTGCTAGTGCTTTGGCCATCTTGAATACGGTTGGCCCGCAATGCGTCAGGAATACCGCCCGTTTCTTCCCGGTTGTGTCATCCTTCAAACTGTTGGTTTCCAAGAACATTTGGAAACGATCCATGTAGGACTCCCAGTCTTCTTGTGCTGGGTCGAATGGAGCGGGTGGTATGACGCCTCCGGACATGGTTCCGCCGTTGTGCGTTTTCAGCCACGTGCTCAGTTATCTTCTTCGTTGTTCAGTCAGCTCTGACGTCTCCANTTTGGCCATCTTGAATACGGTTGGCCCGCAATGCGTCAGGAATACCGCCCGTTTCTTCCCGGTTGTGTCATCCTTCAAACTGTTGGTTTCCAAGAACATTTGGAAACGATCCATGTAGGACTCCCAGTCTTCTTGTGCTGGGTCGAATGGAGCGGGTGGTATGACGCCTCCGGACATGGTTCCGCCGTTGTGCGTTTTCAGCCACGTGCTCAGTTATCTTCTTCGTTGTTCAGTCAGCTCTGACGTCTCCAGATCCCACCTTCGTCACCAGTGTTAAGTACTGAGCGTGGGCGTGAAAGAATGGAGACGAGCCAGTGAAATGGTGAACTTCAACTCTTTATTTACATGGTGTGACAGCTCAAACTGGATGGCTGCTACAGCCTTCCTTATATAGGCAACTTATTAGATATTCAACCAATGAAAACCCGGGAGCGCTAGCTCCGTTAACCAATGAGAAAGGCTCGTTAATGGCCAATCAGATTCTCCTGAACGGACCAATCTGATCTTGCCATTTAACGGCCAATCAGGAGTGCAGGGCCAGAACCCTGCACTTGACTTCAAGCTTTGCAGGATGAATAATAACTTTATTAACACATTTATTCATTCACAACACCTCCCCTCCCCGGAGTCCCCACGTGGCCTGTTTTGGATGCAGGTGAGTGCAGGGTAGGTGTGGAGGCTCAGGGAGGGCGAAAAACGGCCCTCCTAGAACAGTGGTGGCTAAACTTTTTGGGGCTCCTGTGCCAAAAATTGTGTGTATGCTTGCGCATACATGCTCACATGCCAGCACCCAGAAGGCAATGTGTGCGCATCCCCCCACACACTCCCTGCACATGTGCGTACAATTCCCCCCCCCACCGCCCCTTTACCTGCACTGCACCTCACAGCTGATTTTCAGCCTCCCAGAGGCTTGAAAAAAAAGCTTCTGCAGGCTTTTAGGACGAATAATAGGCCCGTTTTGTCACGTCCAGTATTACAGGAAGTGATGAAATGGACCTATTATTCATCCTGCAAAGCCTGCAGAGGCTTTTTTTTTTCAAGCCTCTGGGAGGCCGAAAAAGGCCTCAAACCAGCCGAAAATCCACTGTGAGGAGCACACATGCGCAGTGAGGTAAGTTTGCCTTCAGTGCGCGTGCAAACACAAATGGCTCTGCGTGCCACCTGTGGCACGCGTGCCATAGGTTTGCCATCACAGTCCTAGAAGTTCAAGAAGGCTGGAAATGGACCCTAACCTTAACCCTAATCCTAACCCCCACACACTGTGATGCAAGAGGCTGATTAGGCCACGCCCACCATTGCCACACCCACCCAGCAACCGGGCCGAGAACCCTTTGCTAAATGATTTGAAGCCCACCCCTGCTTCCAATCCCCTTTACCCCCCCCCCCCAACTCAAGGCAACTCATGGATCAAGAAGTGGCTCTGGGAGACGAGACACCATGCCTTTTGCAGGGGCTGCCCTGAGCCCCTCCTCCACCTTCCTCCACCCTCCCACCCTCTCCTGGCTCCATGGATAATTGTAATCTGTCTGAGGCAGGGTCCCATCTTCAGCCTCCGCGGCTCTTTAGAGCACTTAGCAAAGATGGGCTGCAGGATCTCTGGGGGCCTCTAATGAGTCCTCTTACTGTATCTCCACCCTTCCTCAAATGGTTCCATTCCGCTTGATGGAGGGAGGGAAAAAAATGGCTCAGATAGAAAACAAAAATTGGCAGAAAAAAAAAAACCCAAAACACTGAGATATCGGCAGTCCTTGACTTACATCCGCAACTGAGCCCAACTTTTTCCTTGAGAAGCAAGACAGTTAAGGCAACTAAGACAGTGAAGTTGAATTTTGCCCATATTATGATCTTTCTTGCCACCAATTGCTAAGTGAAGCACTGCAGTGGTTAAGTTAGATCATGGTTGTTGAGTGAATCTTGCTTGTCGGAAGGTCACAAAAGGGGATGACGTGACCCCCAGGGACATTGCAACCATCGTAACTATGAGTCGGCAGCCAAGTGTCTGAATTTTGATCATGTGTCCACAGGGATATTGCTACCATTGTGTGAATGATGGTCATAAGTCACTAACAACCATTAAAAAGAAATTTCTTTTTAATGTGTCCCAATTAATGCATATTTAAAATGACAATAAAGTTAGTCTAAATCATTAAATAGTTGTAAATCAAAGGCTATCTGTAGCAATTGCAATCCTATGTCTCTGCAATTACTCCTAAATGGTGTCATGCCCCCTTCGGAGTCTGAATCCGAGGAGAAAAAGAAGACGAGCAGCTGACAGGGAGCGGGAGTATGGCTCCGTTGGCTGTGGAGGAAACTGGGGAAGGGCAAAGTCCAACTTGGCAGAGCAGGGAAGAGATAGATCAAGGGAGAGGGAGTTCAGAGGAAGACCCAGGCCCACCCCTTCTTCATCCTAGGGCACGCAGGAAGGAACGGAGAAGGGAGCAATGTGGGTTGCATGGCTTACGGGGGAGGAAAGGGCCCTGATTCCCTTCATTACCCACACCTGAGAATGAGAGTTTAAAAGAGATGCAAGCTGAGTGTGGCAGTTGCTGGGAGCAAACGTGAGCTTATCTTGTGTTGCCATTGCTTATATGTGTTTCTGCCATCTTCCCAACCATGTTGAGTTTTTGCTCTGCCTTCACATCTGGAATTCTTGCTCCTGCCCTGCCAAACTAATTACTTCAATTTGCCTTGATTGGATTTAAAAGTTACAGTTTGTGTTGCTCATGTTTTGGACTTAATTCTCTGCAGTCAAAGGCTGCTCCTGAGAGAGTTTTTCTCCAGCCCAGAAGGTAACCAGGACATTGGGGGCAAAGTTGGAGCTAATAAAGGGACTCCTACAAATTATCTGAGTGTGTTGCCTATGTCCCACGCTCCTTTGGGTCATCACATGGCAGCAGATTTGTTGATTTTTGATAAGGGTCATCTCTTTGGATGGAGTAAAGGATTTTGAAATTTTAAAAAAATCACTTTTTTCAGGGCCGTAAGTGGTGACCTCGAACCATCACTGAACGAATAGTTGCAAGTTAAGGACTCTCGGCGCATCCAAAATCCTGGGTCAGGATAATTTTTAGCAGTCTTACTAATCTATCGTGTAGGTGGGAATTAAAAAAAAATGGTTTCTTTTCTCAGCCCTGAAGTGATAGACGTTTCCTTTATAAATAAACATCCCTCCCTATTGTCCAGTTGATAAGTCATCAAACTCCCAGGGGAGCGTTAGAAGTTTCCTTCCCTGTAATTTTGCAGCCATTTTTTATGGTTCTTATAAATCCACCCTTATAAATCCATCTTATAAATCCATGCACATGTTATGAAATCATGAAACAATCCCCCTCAGGAAATTCAACATTGGTTTGCCGTAATTGCATTTCAGATGATTTGCAGATTGATTTGGCCATGGTTTTTTTTTGCCTTGGAAAAAATGTCCAGATTTTTTAGATCCTTCCCTTGAATGGCAGGATTTTCTTTTTCCAAAAATTGATTTGACTGGACAGTTACTAAATCTGCCGAAGCAAAACAGCTTGATTGGATCTTCCTGCTAGAGAACTTGCTATAAAGGAATTGGGCAGCTACTGTTTGTCGTTCATTGGCCATCTGAACTGGGATTCCTGGCTTGTTGGGCTCTTAAGACACTATTGGCCCTAAAGAAGGGTTTTTCTTAGATCCTGGCTACTTTGGAGGAGAAGGAACAAGCAGAGTTCTCTCTTGGGTCTTCATTTTCAGATGTGGGCATCATTTATGATTTATTATCTTGGGATTCCGGGACCTGCTGTTCAAAATTGTTTGGAAGGCACCGCATGAGAGTTAGAACTGCAATTGATGTGCATTGTGTTCATGGTTGGATGTCTCTTGATAGGCCTCTTCACTCCCCACTTTTTAAAAACATGTCAAATAACACTGGAAAACTGAGAAAATTATGACTGCTGAAAGAGAACATAATTTTGTATGAAAACTATGTATGAAAATAGGTTTGAAAAGATAAAAATACAGATCTTCACATTTACGTGGAAACTACATTAATTTCTCTTCCCTCCCTAGGAGAAACTGCAGGTTTTCCCCTTCTCTTTCCTTGCCCAAAAGTTGTAAAATTGATCTGCATTTTTTTGTAAAGGGAGACAAAATGCCCCAGCACTTCAATACTTTAGTTGGAAATTGATGAAAAGCCTGTAATTTCCTTTCCTTCTTTCCTCCTTCCCTCCCCTTCCCCTTCCCCTCCCTTCTTCCTTTCCTTTCCTTTCCTTGCCTTCCCTTTCTTTTTCTTTCCTTTCCCACCCTTCCCTTTCTCCTTTTTCTTTTCTTCCTTTGCTTTCCTTCATCCTTTTTTTCTTCCTTCCCATCAGCCTTTTTTCTTTTCTTCCTTTCCTTTCCTTTCCTTTCCTTTCCTTTCCTTTCCTTTCCTTTCCTTTCCTT
>BHEV01018567.1:0-10793 GCA_004319985.1 Emydocephalus ijimae
CTGAGGGGGTTTCATCTCATGTCGTCTCCAGCCAGCGATGAAGAGGACCAGGGAGCTGCGGGGGGGGGGGCAGCCGATGCTCCCACCGGAGATGTCAGAGACTGACTTGCTGGCCGACTTGACTCTGGAAGAAACCCCAGCCGAGATGCCCAGATGGTCGTTGAGGGTTGGTTGGAGAGAGCCTGAAGAACCCCCTCCTCCCAGAATCACTGTAAGACGAAAAGGTGCAAGGGAACGGCTGTGGCAGGAGGGGGAGGAGATGGAATGCAGGCTAGATCAAGCCGGGAAATTCCTTATGGATGCTTCTGAGAAGCCCGGCACGGCTCAAAGATATGAGGGGGAAGCGGGAGCAAGATCAGCCCGGGGAAGTCAAGCTATCCCTACCCCCCTTGCCAAGCCCACGCCAGCGCAGCCGCCCGCCGCCACCCGGGGAGCCCCAGCAATAGGTGTGGTTCCTGGAAGACGTCACCTGCCCCCTCCCAGATGTGAAGTTTGGAGGAAATCCCAGAAATTTGGGATTTTTCCTGGTACAAGTTGGGAGCTATATGGCAGAATTTGAGCGGGAGTTCACCTCTGAAGCAGCCAAAGTGAGATGTGTCACCAGAACCCTGGAAGGGATGGCAGCAGACTGGGTGGTGACTTTGTACAATGATAACTCCCCCCAACTGCGAAACCTCGATGTTTTCATGACTGCACTGAGGAGAAGGTTTGAGGACCCTCTGGCAGAGAGAAAGGCCAGGATCAGAATGAAGACCCTAGTCCAAGGGGGGAGATTGGTGGCATAGTACACCCAAGAATTCAGACAGCTGGCATACCACATCCGAGGTTGGTCCCAGGAGGCCCTGGTGGAAGCCTACAAAGATGGCTTAAATGAAGATGTATACCACACGTGCATCTCCAGAAGGGACCCACGTGATTTATAGTCGTGGTACTTGCTGGCGGAAGAGGTGGACATTGATCTAGCCCAAAGCAGATGCAGAGGAGGTCCCGCCTGGAGAAAACCGCTCCCCCCACGTCTCCGAGAGACCTCAAACCCCCAACCGGGAGGGATGGTGGTAAGAGCCAAGACCACGGCATGTTTCCGTTGTGGAAGGAGGGCCACTGGATGGCGGATTGCCGGGTAAAGATGAGCCCACCAAAAGCGCGGGGCCCCGGGAGGAAGCCCCAAAACCCCTCAACCAAGCCCTGTGAGACCGGGCTGAAGACAAGAGAGGTTGTAGAGGTCACCCTTTCGACGGGAGAGGAGCTGGAACCTCCAACCCCACTCGACGAGAACGAGACAGACTCAGAAGATGACGTCCCAGTAAGTCCTAACCAGGGGCCCATGACCATCCCAATAAAGTTAAGGCAGCCCACCTCTGGGACTGAGGGAGTGATGTTGGCCTTATTGGACTCAGGGTGCACGAGGTGTGTAATTAACATGAAAGTAGTTAAGGGTATGGGCATCGGACTGAGAACTTTAAGAATGCCCATATCTTTCTGCCAACTGGATGGATCGGTGGTGGGAGGTTGTATGTGTATGTGTGTTCTATCCACCAATTTCTCAGTTTCGGAATTGATTTGTAGCTTCCACTTTATTTCCCAGTGAAAGGGTAACTTTGCTCTGCACCATGGAGTCTGAGTATTTCTTTCTTGGGATTTAAAAGGAGTGCAGACTGATAGTGCTCTATTTTATCTTAGAAATTACTGCCCCTAATTTTTATCCCATTATACTACTAACTGTTCTTATCCACCTGCTACTCATTTGGCCAGTTTGCAAGTAACTTCTGATCCATGATTTGATCTGATTTTTTTTAAAGGATGGCACAGACAGTTTTGATGGTGACAGAAAGACGACACGTTGGTAGCTTGTGCTCAAGCATATAAATTTATATTCATGTCTTAGTTAAAATATTATCCCTTCATATTATCAGATAAAAACTGTATAGAACTAAGGAAAGAACTACTAAGGGCATATCTGCATTTTTCCCATAAGCATGCCAGCTTTATTCAACTGACTTATGAAAATCCTGAGAAGTTTAAATGAGACAGTTGGCAACAGCAGCCTAATGTATCCTCTGTTGAATAATTTTCCTGCTGTTTTCCTTCTTTGCATTCCAGAAAGTCATTGGCCAATCACTTTCCTTCCATGGACTGGTATTACTAGTGATTAAATAATAGATAACTAGATTGATACAAACAAACATTAAACTTACATATATAGAATTAAACCATCAAAATGCTTATATAGGAAAGTACAATAACTAGTTTTAAAATAAAAAATCTAGTTTTACTGCTTTGTTGAGCTCTAATTCTTCAGGAACAATTTTTGCCAGAGTTGCCAGAAAAGAACACTGAACATAACACTTAGTTTGCAAATAGTAGGTTGCTGGTTTGAAACATAGCAGAAGCTCCTTTTCTTTTATATATATTCCCATGAACAATGTACTTTCCTCCCCTCCCCTTTTTTAAAATAAAATTTCCAATGACACATCATTTTATTTCTTCAGTCACTGGGGAATAATAACAGTCTCAAATGACTCAAAAAATGAAAAGCGGGGAGGGAGGGGAGAAGGGAGGAAGGAAAGCCGAACTCCTTGGCTTAGAGTGTAATAAAGCAAAGCACACCAATCAAAATGGTTAAGAATGCTTGAGGTGGCACAAAAAAGAAAAGCAAAGCAAGAAAAAATGCTCCAAATCCATATTTGTGAAGAGGAGGAATAGGGAGTCATGTTGCTCAATTCTATTCTTCAGACTAGACTTTAGGCCTATTCTGGCTCCAGAAAAACTGGATAGTGAGATAAGCTCTAAGTTTTTTTTCCAAAATTCCAGTTTTCCCTACAACATTCCCTAACAAGACAGAACAGGGACAAGCAAGAATGTAGAATGTTTTTTTTTTATCTAGTACATTGCATAGAAAAGAACAAAATAACCACTCAACATGCCCATTGATGCCCTGGTCCCACCCTACCATCCTTGTTTAATTACCCAGGAACAATAGATCTGAAAGCAGTTCAAGAATGTAGTTGCAAATTGTTCACTTAGGATCAAGATTTTAGCTGAGAAAAGACTGTTGTTGTCTGTGGGGAGGCTGAGTTATGCTTCTATTTTACTAATTACCTGAACGATATATCTCTAATAAGCTTTATAAGAAATTCTGCTTGAAAATGGAACATAGCCTTAAGCTACAGCGCTGAGCAATAATAAATAATAAATCAGTCTCTGCTCCACTATCCCTTAAAAATGGCAGTTTAGTGTAATCAGCTGTGGAGGTAAAAAGAGTCAAAGAGTGTCTAATAGAAAAAAAAACATCCACACCATTTCCAGAATTAGGGAATTGACTATTGCAGATCACAGGTAACTCCATGGGTTTCAGACATGTGGTCCGTTTGAAGCACAAGTTGGGAAAGGAAAAGACCACCAATCTCACCTGGGAGAATATTCTTTTGCCAGTTTGGATTTGCAGATAGGTCAAACCTTCCCACAGATGGCTTGATAGAATTGTAATACTGAGGTACATTAATTAGCATATATTGAATCTAGACTGCCATGCAGATGTTCTTTATTTGAATTGGTGGTGGCAATTGGGTCCATCCCTATATCTGTTTGTCCCTCAGTTGGATCAAGAAAGAAAGATTATTTTACAGCCATAAACAAGCCAGTAATGTTGAACACACATTTTATATTCTGAAACTTCCAGTTTCTAATTCCATTTTTTAAAAAAGGATGTGAGATTGGGAAAAGAAAAAGATCCAGTCATGCCAATGGCCATTAGAAGAAAATTCAACATGCACGTTTATCCCTGCAGGATAGTATCAGTAGTAGGATCCTACCTTAGTCGCTACTGGTTTAGTGGGTGATCACATGTGCGTGCACATGTGTACCCCTAACAAGCCAATCAGCTGAGAGGATGAAGACATAAAAATCTAGGAGCAGCCCTACCACCCTTCCATGTGCTTTTTGATCTTATATCCTCTCAGCTGATCTTTTTCCTCTTCCTCTCAGCTGATTGGAAGCATTTTTTTTAATACTGGTTCAGCTGAACTGGTCCGAACCGGAAGCATACCACCACTGATATGTATTGGAATGTAGGCCAATAAATGTTGCGGGATCCAATCTGGGTCGATGACCAGGACCGGAAGTTTAGTCTTCTGAGCTTTCACACTCATGCTAGAGCCTATCCTCAGGGAATTTCTCTCTCACCAGAATATGTCTCTTACCATATTCTGGAGAGAGAGAAGTTACCTGAGGATAGGCTCCAGCATGAGTGTGAAAGCTTAGAAGACTGACCCAGATTGGATCCTGCAATAGTATGTACTGCAATAGTATGTACTGCTTTATTTTTAGTTCTGCATGTTGTCCAAACTTATCAACTGTACCTTGTATGTCAAGGATGGGTTTGCATAATGAGTAATGCAAATACCAACCATATTACAGTTTGTAGATATGAATCCAAAATAGGGAAAGGTTATTTTGGCTCATAGTGGGAATGCAATCATCTAGATTTTCCTTTAGGCATGACGAGATGTGCAAGAGGCACCAATTCAGTCAGTATCTCTCAGCTTTGCCTGGCTTCCTTTAAAGATTTATGGGACTAGTTGTAGCATAAGCTTGTGTAACCAGAAAACTGGAACCAAGGAAGATTGTTAAGTCTCCATATCCCTGAGAATGCTGGCATTGCACTTCTCTTCAAAAACTTAGAAATGCCAAGGCTGGCTATTCAAGAGATTGGAAAAGGGTACGGGGGAGGTGCTTCATGTAGAAATGGGGGCTTGGTTATCTTAGATATATATTTTATTAACATCTGTACACCAACTATTGGCAGGGACTATACTGTATTTACAAAAATTGCTTAAGAAAGCTTTTCTAA
This sequence comes from Emydocephalus ijimae, assembly GCA_004319985.1. Lineage (NCBI taxonomy): Eukaryota > Metazoa > Chordata > Lepidosauria > Squamata > Elapidae > Emydocephalus > Emydocephalus ijimae. The sequence continues at coordinate 4,850 of BHEV01018567.1, forward strand.
GCATCTGAACATGTGCTTGTTTTTTAAGCAGGGAAAGATTTTTAATCATGCTGCAGATTTTACAGTCAACAGCAATCACAAAGCATCCAATTCTCAACTCAGCTAAATGCAGTTTCGGCTGAGCTCATCAAGTCTCAACAGCTACACAAAAAATGCCCATCTTTCACATAAGCAGAAATAAATAAGCTGGAATAAAGAAACACATTTACTTCAGATCTGAAAAAATAATTCACATCCTGCTTCATTATTGTATCATCAGGATTCCTATAATGACAGAAAGTTGAATAAGATAGGGTGAAGTTCTGCCTTTGCTTTCTGGTCTCTGCCTTAAAATGAATAAGTCATGTTTATTTATTGGGTTTTTTGCACTATGCAGCTCTATCATTGATCCTAGAACAAAAATCCACCAGTTGAGAGAATCTTAGGAAATAGGGATTATATTGCTTTTTAGGTCGAGATTGCGCTATCTGGTGAAATGACATTTATGTCAGTGGAATACTCTCAGTGGGCCATAAAAAATTACACCAACTTAGTTGGATTTGGGGAATTGGGATATGTCTGCAAACCAAGTTAAAAATACTAGAATGCGAGTGCTCTGCCCTACCCCATGTTCACACTCATAGCTGTCACAACTTTAATAAGATGATCTTATGAGCATTTACACAGCTTCCACTCTATTCAGTAAGAGATTTTTTAAAATTATGATTTAGAAATGCAGCGGAAATCAAGAACACTCTAAAATGTTGCCTAGAAAACTGTATTAAGTAGGAATCCATTTATTTCTGCCATTGTAGTCATGAATATCTTATTGTTTATGGTATAAAGGAACTAAAACACAGGGGTACTTTAGAAGACATTATATACGGGAGTCTCTGTGGTTAAACTGGGAGAAGATTAAAAGACAATGTTATTTGAAAATTCCACTCTGGTTATCAACCATTGAAGCATTTTCTTATCCTATAATATACAAAAAGGAACAAACAGTTAGATATGGTGAAATATTGAATGAAAAGGGTGAACTTAAATCTATGCAAAAATTAGAGGAACAAGATATAAAGATGAATTGGTTTTCATATGCGCAAATACATTCAAGATATGATAAAGATTCTAAAACAGAAGGTTTCTATGATAAACTGATTGACTTAGATAAGATTTTGACAGGTGCTGATGAAAAGGTGATTAAAAATTGTATGGATATTTATTAGAAATTAAACTAGAAGAAGAAAAGTTGAAGAAACTATGATTGCTTGGGAGAAGAATTTTGGATATGGGATTGATCTAGAGAAATGGCAAAAACTGTGATCTCAAAATTATAAAATGACAATGTCAACAACATATAAAGAAAATTTGTATAAGATGTTTTACAGGTGGCATTTTCCCCCAACAAGAATAGCAAGAATTTTCAAGAATAAATGTTGGAAATGTCATCAGACACCTGGCTCATATTACCATATGTGGTGGACATGTGCGGATGCTAAAAAATATTGGACTAAAATCCACACGAGGTTGGAAAAAATGACAAAAAAGCATATAGATTTGAAACCAGAGATATTTTTATTGGGAATTTTACCTGAAATATATAGTAAAGACTTGAAATATCTGATTGTAAATGTATTAGCAGCGGCTACAATTGTATTTGCTAAAAACTGGAAAAATGAGAAAACACCATCACCGGAGGTGATTAAGAAAATATTGGAATGTGCTGAAATGAGTAGATTGACATTTGAAATTAGAGAACAAGATGATAAACAATTTTATAAAATTTGGGATCTTTTTTATCAATGGTTGGATAATACAATATAATAATAGAATATTTAGAAATCTAGGAAATAATGAATNAATAAAACATAGTAATGAAATATGTAGATTCTTAGGAAATAATAAATATATAAAGATGTATTCTTTTCTTATTATATCTACAAAATGATTTTAGGATAGATTTGGGATGATAATATGAACTGTTATAAAACAAATTAAGTAAAATATGATTATTTCATAAAACGAATGAATAAAAGTTTAGTCAAATGATTGATTAATAATGATACTAATGTATTTAATATTTTATTGAAAGTATGAGAGTATATACAATGTAATTGTAATTGAAGACTACAAAATGGGAGCACAAAACAATTTGTAAACCAACTGGCACACTGTATGTATATATATGGAAGATGGCTTGATGTTTTTATGTTTGTTTGTTCATGTTTGTTTTAAAAATCAATAATTTTTTTTTAAAAAAGTAGGAATCCATTTTTATAAACCACAAACACGTACACAAACACAAACACACCCAAACACAAGAACATGGTGTGGAAGTGAAGATTGAAACAGTGTGAGAGTAAAAACAACTTTGGGGGTGAAAGGTGGGTAAATGAAAGCCTTTTGACCTTCTGCGACATCTATGTAGTGACAAATGATTTCAGTGAGATGTTGCCAAAATAGACAATATCCTCTCCAATCATATACTACAGCCTGGAATGTTTTTGTTACATTTGTTATTTGAAAAAATGGAATGGGAAAATAATGAAGTATGTTTAAGTCCTTAATGGACTTAATCACTAAAGATCATTTGTTTGGTTTTTTAAAAAAAATATGATCTCTACCAAGAATCATTAGTAAGATCATCTAGAAATCTCTACCTAAACAATTCAGGTTTTTCTTGTTGCATCTGAGCTTTAAAGAACTAAGATGAGGGAAATGGTATCTTAAATGAAGTTGAGGAGAAATAAGTTCGTAAGCTGTCTTTTCATGTTCTTAGCTGTTTAATTTATTTCCACAGTTTCCACTGTTACTAATTATTTCACTGGATGCTGCTATTAATATAAGTGATAGGCAGTGTATGTATTAAAATAAATCAATGCTTGGGAATAAAATGAATTCATTTTTTTAAGAGACAGAAAAAAATAAAAATAAAGCATCTTTAAAATGCCATGTGTATTGTTTGCAAATGCAATGTTTTCATGTGTTGGCAATATTCAAGATTAATTCTATATATTAACATCTCGCTAAACATAAAGTAACTCCTTGTTACTTGTAGAATTACACAGTGATTATCCTGCTAGATGACCTGATTAAGTCCTTTAGAAAAAATTGCCAAGACCTCATAGTGGAAAATTAATAGCTGCTGTGTCTTGTGGCTAAACGTTTTGCACCACATTTAATTATAAATGTTGCATGGTTTGTCCAATATGATCCACTTTGGGAGCTTCAACTCATAGCTTTGAAGATAGATAGATAGATAGATAGATAGATAGATAGATAGATAGATAGATAGATGGATGGATGGATGGATGGATGGATGGATGGATGGGTGGGTGGGTGGGTGGGTGGCTGGGTGGGTGGATGGATGGATGGATGGATGGATGGATGGATGGGTGGATGGATAGACAGACAGACAGACAGACAGATAGACAGACAGACAGATAAAGATAGATATATAGAAAGGGATAGATAGATAGATAGATAGATAGATAGATAGATAGATAGACAGACAGACAGACAGATACAGATAGATATATAGAAAAGTATAGATAGATAGAGAGAGAGAGAGAGAGAGAGAGAGAGAAAGAGAGATAGATAGATCCTTATGAAAGAAACCTTATTTTAATTGGTAAATATTATCGTTTCAGCTTCTGGGAAAAACTTTTCACTAATAGAAGTTAATGGTAGGAACCAACTTAAAGTATAAGCTTTCCTTTTTAAAATGGAAAAGACAGACATGGATTCAATAGAAATTCTCTCTAAATAACATATCTTAAGCAAATATTTGCAAACAATCTGGAATTCCTTTTTTTACAGATAGCTATTGATATATGATATGTTGAAATAGAAGGGCTTTTGATTATTAGTCATTAATTGTAATTGTGTTATGAAGCCTGGTTTAACCTTTGAATTTGACTTCAGATACTTTTTTTAGACACAAATGCTTTGAAGACAAGTTTTGCTTCCTGCAGGTATTTCAATACTCTGGCTGAAAGCTCTATGTTTCTATAAGATGGTTTATTTTCCCTGTTTGATGATATGAAATTGACCTCCAAAAGAAAAGAGACTTTGGGAAAAGTGCAAAGAAGAGCAATTAAGATAATTAAAGGTTAAAATATATGAAGAATGGTGTTGGATTTGGCTAGGCTAGAGAAAAGAAGGACTAGGGTAGCTGTATTTCAGTATTTGAGAGGCTGCCATAAAGAAGAGGGGTCAATTTATTTTCCAAAGCATCAGAGGACAGGAGAAGAAACAATGGATGGAAACTAATCAAGAAGAGAAGCAATCTGGAATGAAGGAGAAACTTCCTAACAGTGACAATAACCAGTGGAAAAGCTTGCCTTCAGACATTTGGATCAGAGGTGGTATTCAGCAGGTTCTGACCAATTCTGGAGAACCGGTAGCAGAAATTTTGAATAGTTCGGAGAACTGATAGCAGAAATTTTGAATATTTTTGAGAACCAGCAAATACCACCTCTGACTGGCCCTGCCCTCATCTATTCTCTGCCTTCCGAGTCCCAGCTGATGGTCTGGATCTTCTTTGGTTCTCCTGCACAGTAGAACGGAGCTGGAAAGCAGGTTAGTGGGGTCGGGAGGGAATGGGGATTTTTCAGTAACCTTCTCCCAGGAGTGGGGAGGGAATTGAGATTTTATAGTATCCTTCCCCTGCCACACCCACCAAGCCACACCCACCAAGCCATGCCCACAGAACCTGTAATAATTTTTTTTTAAATTCCACCAGTGGTTGGGTGCTTTTTTGCTGTTTTTTTTTAAAAAAGAAGAGCCTGGACAGTCACTTGTCTGAAATTGTATAGCGTCTCCTGCTTGAGCGGAGGGATGGACTAGAAGATCTCCAAGGTCCCTTCCAAGTCTATTCTGATTGATTCTAATTGATAGAATATTTCTTTCTCCCAAAGAATATCGACCTGGTCATATGAAACTTTTCCTTTCTCCTCAAATGTATTTACTGATTTCTAGAGAAGTAGAAAAATATGCCTGACTGTGATGATAAGTTCAGATTTGTCAACTTGCATTCTGATTTTTTACTTTGTTTTTGTTTTTTATTATTATTTTTATCCTACATTTATTATTTTTATAATAATTCAAGATGGAGAACATACCTAATTCTTCTTTCGCTCTTGTTTTCCCCACAATCACAACCTTGTAAGATGAGTTGGGCTGAGAGAGATACAGAGAGTAATTGGCCCAAAGTCACCCAGCCATATTTGTTTGAGCTGTTCAAACATCTGTGCATTATAATGTATTAAACTGCTACAATTAAGATGCATAATATTTTATCTCTCATCCCATCCTCCCATCATTACTTAGCATTGTCCTTATTTTCTTTCCTAATGTATTAACTATCTTATAATCAAGAACGGACAATCTTAAGGCTAAAACTATTATTTTGGAGTAGGGAAGCAAGACTGAAAGGCATGATGATAACAGAAAATGAATAGTATATAGTAATGACAGTAGCAATAGCACTTAGACTTATATACCACCCCATAGTGTTTTACAGAATCTTCTGAGTGATTTACATTGTCAGTCTATTGCCCCCAACAGTCTGGGTCCTCATTTTACTAACCTCAGAAGAGTGGAAGGCTGAGTCAACCTTGGGCCTTGTCAGGATCGAACTCCTGGTTGTGAGCAGAATTAGTCTGCAATGCTGCAGTTCAGTCACTGTATCAGCTTAGTTCTCTATCACACCATACACATTGGTAAGGTGGGATTTTAAAAATTCCTTTTAAAGAGAACAATCTTTTCCTTTTTAAAACTAGATTAATCTTATTTTAGAGCTTGCATTTAAATTACCCATTTCAGAATCAAAGGAAACCACATTGCTTTCAATTCTGGCAATTGTGAGCATGAAATACAGTAATGTGTATAGGGGCTCTGGGGAGAGGTAGTACCTTTGATCGATTCTCGTCATGCTGCTCCCTACCTAGTAGGTTGGACGGTC
>BHEV01018568.1:0-73434 GCA_004319985.1 Emydocephalus ijimae
GTCTAGGATTACCTGTAGGGTGGGACGCTATGAAACTGCCTCCCCCTCACCGCCGTCCCTCTTCCCTTCCCCCCCCCCCCCTTTGCAGGTGCCAAGCCATGGGGAGCCCCACAGAGCCGCTGAGTGCGCTGGGTCGCTGGTACCTGTACGCCCTGCACGGCCACCTGGCGGAGGTGCTGTTCACGGCCACCTGGGACTTCGCCGCGGCGCGGGACTGGCGCTTCCACGGGGGCAGCAGCGCCTGGGCGCCCTTCATCTACGGCACCTGCGGGCTTATCCTGGAGCGCCTCTACCTGCGCCTGCGGGGCCGCTGCCGGCTGCCCACGCGCGGTGCGCTCTACACCGTCTGCATCTACCTGTGGGAGTTTGCCACGGGCGCGCTGCTGCGGCACTTTGGCGCCTGCCCCTGGGACTACAGCCACTTCACCTACAACTTCATGGGGCTGGTCACGCTCGAGTACGCCGCCTTCTGGTTCGTGGGCTCCATCCTGCTCGAGACGCTGGTCATCCGCACCACCCTGCGGCTCCGGGTAGATGGCGCCGTGAAGCCCCTCCGGCCCCGCGCCGCTTTTGCGCTCAAGGAGGATTGAGCTGGAAAGGGGGGAGCGAGGGAGACCCTCCCCGTTTCTGCAGGAGACCTTCTTCCCCATTTCTTCCCAGGAAATCCCCCTGTTTCTGCCTTGGAGACCCATATTGTTTCTGTCCGGGAGACCCTCCCCCTAAAAAAATCCAAAGCCTGTTGACTGGCTTGTAATCTTCCAAAAGAAAAAGCCACGAATTCCACAAATTGGAGTTTTACCTACCACAGGCCACTGACTTTTCATTAAAGGGAAATTGACTGAGATTCTGGTCCTGGTCCCACCCACCGTCTTGGGGCGTGTGATGCTTGCCTGCAGTTTTTGCCCAAAAAGTTTTCAATTCCTTTCAGAATTTTCTTCAAGGCCCCCCCACTTCAAACCTTGGTTTGCCAATCAGTAGAGCTGGTTTGAGTGACAACCTAAGGTAACCCCAAATGAATCACAGTTTGGCTTAACAGGATGTGGGGACCCAATTCCAGAATAGCTTCAGGCTTAATTTTAAGACAGGGCTGTCCAACCCATGGCAACTTTAACTCCCAGATTCCCCAGCGAGCACAGCTGAATTCTGGGAGTTGAAGTCCACAAGTCTTAAAGTTGCCAACCATTCTGTAAGCATGATGGTTTAACCACAGTTCCCTGGCTGAGCCATATAAGTACTGGACTTTGACTGCGAGGAACAAACTCTGTTTTTCAAACTAGGATTCATGCAAACAAGCCATAAATTTAGAAACCACACTTAGTGTAATATCTAGGTTGAAATCTCTTCTTCCTCCCTCATCCTTATGATTCTTGACTCATGATGAATGTCTCTTTTCTTTTGTGTACACCAAGAGCATTTGCACCAAGACAAATTCCTTGTGTGGTCAATAAAGAATTCTACCTGTCTAATCCATGGCGTCACCTGCCCAGGGGAAGGATTACAGGCTACATGCGTCGCTCCCACAAAACTGAGCATTGGATAAAACAACTATTCTTGAAAAGACATACATCACTCTTACACCTACATGCACAACAGATGTGAATATCTGTGCCAAAGAAACCGCTTCAAGGTTCTCAATTTTCTGGGCCAGGTTATGTTGCCTTCTGGTGTCCCTTTATGGCCAGACAGAGAGACGCCTTCCATCCAGAAGTGGCATTTTGAACCAAATTCTCTCTCTGCAGGTTTTTTATTTAATTTTATATAGGTAGTCCTTGACTTACGACTACAACTGAGCCCAAAATTTCTGCTGCTAAACTAGACAGTTGTTAAATGAATGTTGCTTCATTTTATGACCTTTCTTGCCATAGTCATTAAGTGAATCCCTGCAATCGTTAAGTGAATCACTGCATGGTTGTTAAGTTAATCTGGCTTCCCCACTGACTTTGCTATCTATAGATCTTTCTGGACTGGCACAATTCTGCGCTTCTGGGCGTGCTCTCTCCTCGCCTCTGAAAATTGGTCCTGGTTCCCTTTCAGTGTTTCAGCTTTTTGTGCTTACCTCTTGGGGCAGAGAAGGGGGTGGCTGCCCGGTGATAAAAGTCTGGTTGGATTAAATTGGATTGGAAGCCGTTGTATTAGCCAGACATTCCAGTGGATACCAGCCATGGGACCGGATAATCCTAAAGCCCTCAATTGGCTCAATTAAGCCTGACCCAGATGTGTGGGTGATATGCAAACCAGGATCAGTCGGCTGATCCCTTGGCATCCAGGGAATTTGGGGGCATTTTCCTTCCCCTCTGTGGACTGTTTGGCTAGTGGCAGTTTCCTCCATACAGGGTCAGCTCAATTCCTCCTGGGGTGGGTGGCTGCTTTCAGCCTAATGTCCCCCCCCCCGCAAAAACACCCTTTCCCTGTTCAGTCTTGCTTTGCAAAGCACAATGTGTGATTGTGCATGGAACAGAGAGGAGTCCGCCTCACACACACACACACACACACACAGGCCCGAGTCTCTTTATTCCTGGGCCCACCAATGCGCTTGCATGCGCCGGCCAACAGAGGGCAGGAGAGCCACGCGAAGGATCCCTGCTCTGGCTGGGAAGGGGGGCTGGTGTGGGAAGGGCAGGCGGAAGGGAGGTGGGGGGAGAGGCGGGAGGGAGGGAAGGGATCCAGTGGGGAAGATTCTTGTACTTTGGGCACTTTTGTCCAGTGCACAAAATTTAATGTTGAGGGTCATGTAAACAGGCCCAGCCAACAGGACTGATTATTTTTTAGATGGATGGACAGATGGACGGATAGACAGACAGACAGACAGATGTGTATAGACAGATACTGTCGATGGAAGGAACAACGGATCGATGGATAGATAGACATAGAGGTAGATAGAGATAGAGAATTGGCTATATCTCTATCTATCTATCTATCCATAGAGAGAGAGAGAGAGAGAAAGAGAGAGAGAGAAATAGATATAGACAGATACTGTAGACGGATGGATGGATAGATAATGATAGATAGATAAATAGAGTGTGAAAGGGTGAAAAGGGGTCTCTCTCAGGCGATCCCCTTTTGCAGCCTTATGACAAGCAGGAACCCAGATTCACTTAATGGCCATGTGACTCACTTAACAACTGCAGTGATTCACTTTAACACCTGTGGCAAACAGGGCAAAACTCATTTAACAACCATCTCACTTAACAACATAAATTTGGGGCTCAGTTGTAGTCGTAGGTCGAGGACTCCCTGTATTTCTGGAGGATGCTGCAGGGAGGCAAGGAGAGGCACCCGCCTTCCTGCTCCTCCTCCTCCTCCTCCTCCTGCTCAGTCTGGCTTTAAAGGCAGCTCCAATTAACCTGCCACAACAATGGGGAAATTGAGGCCTCAGCTGGAGGAAGTGACCCACCCATAAGCTGGGGGTGGAAATAGGAGTTCCCTCCGTGTGGCTCCAATCACTAGGCATCCCTCCCCTCCTGACAGGGAGGAGGCCACTGGAGGTGCTTCCCGGCTCCTGGACCAACCCTTCCAAAGCGCCGGCCGCAGAGGGCATCCAAGGCACCATTCGGAGGGTAAGTCACCCCAGACTGCTGCTGGCATGGGGAGAGGAAACCTGGCACCCGACCCAGCCCTCTGGCGTCTCCTTGGGAAAGCAGCTGGAGTGCCTAGGCCCTTGGAGGCCTAGGAGAGAGAGAGAGAGAGAGGAAGGGAGGGAGAGAGAGGGAGTAAAAGAAAAGGAAGGAAGGAAGATGGATAGATAAAGAAAGGAAGGAAGGAAGGAAGGAAGGAAGGAAGGAAGGAAGAAAGAAAGAAAGAAAGAAAGAAAGAAAGAAAGAAAGAAAGAAAGAAAGAAAGAAAGAAAGAAAGAAAGGAAAAAGAAAGAACAAAAAAGAAAGAGAGAGGAAGGGAAAGAAAGAACAAAGGAAGGAAGGAAAGAAAGAAAGAACAAAAAAGAAGAAAGAGAGAGAGAGAGGAAGGGAAAGAAGGAAGGAAGGAAGGAAAGAAAGAAAGAACAAAAAAGAAGAAAGAGAGAGAGAGAGGGACCAGAAGGCAGGGGAAACACAGGGCACTCCGTTTCCTACAGCCATCCCGGCTGAGGATGATGGAACGGTCATGCTGCCCACGCAGAGGGTACCCGGTTGGCACTGCCAGCCATCTTCTCATACTCCAAGGCTTCAGGTTTTATTCTGCCAGGTACAAGCAGGGAAGCATCCGACGGGGGAAAGCAAACTCTGCTGCGCCTGGTTTTAAGGTCCTTGGAGCTGTGGGCAAGGAGGACATTTCGACAATCGGGGCAGCGCAGGGGTGGCAGAGTTAGAGTAGGTTCAAAGGCCGCCCCTTCCCTTAGTGATGACACTTGGATCTGTCCCTCTGCCTCAACTCAGCCTACCTCTCAGGGTCGTTGTTGGGGAGTGAAAGCTCTAAAGCTGGGGCTTCCAACCTTGGCCACTTGAAGACTTACGGACTTCAACTCCCAGAATTCCCCAGCCAGCTCTGTCTGGAGAATTCTGGGAGTTGAAGTCCACAAGTCTTCAAGTGGCCAAGTTTGGAGGACTCTGTTTTAGAACCTTAAGTCGTTAAGTGAATCACTCTACTTCTTAGTAACATGGTTGTGAAGTGAATCCGGCTTCCCCATTGCCTTGGTCAGGTCTTAAAGTTGCCAAAGTTGGAGACCACTGCTCTAAAGGACCCCTGGAAGCCACCTCCAGCTGCTGGAGAAAAGGGGTGATGGACAGGACAACAATGCACCAAGGAGTAGCTACTATAGGATTCACTCCAGAGAGGCCAGCAAAAGTAGTGGGATAGTAATAACTTTGCTGGTTTTAAAGGGGCTGTTGGAGCCTCTGCGTCCAGGGCCACTCTACCCTGAGACCTCTCCTCTCTGGGGGGGGGGGTACGGTCCTGTGGGGGCACAAAGGGGGCCTTGCGAGGAACAACATGGCACAAAGCAAATTGGCAGCCAGCTTAAGCCCAGCCCTGCTTGGCTGCCGGCGGAGGCAGAAGAACCAGTCTGGGCTGCCCCACAACCTCAGCTGGTAGAACTAACCATCTGGAGATCTGCTGACCTCTTTATCTTTGATCTTTCACCCCACCTTCCCAAGGATTTCGTCAGGGTTTCAAAACAAAACAAAACCAAAAACGACCCACGCTTCTAGCCCTCAAGGTGCAAACAAACGTGAATTTGCACAGAGTAACAGGAAGGAAGAGGAGGGTTACAGGGGGAATAATGATTTCCTGGTCTTCTCTCCCCCTTCCTCTGAAAATTAAATAAATTGGTCAAGGAGGGCAGGTGAAGATGCAAATCCATCATGCGTTGCAACCCGAGTACGTTGGTTACAGTTCTCTGCCAGCAAGACCCCTTTTTCAGAAGGAAAAGATGGGTTAAGCGCCCAGTCCTCATGAAGGCTGGCCGAACCTCTCAGCAGACCAGAGAAGGTGCGGTGAGACGTGAGCACTGCGGCCATTGATTGATTGATTATTAAATTGATATGTCACCCATCTCCCCATCCAAAGTTAGTGCATTGGCTAAGCCAGAGCTCTCCAAACTTAGCAACTTTAAGACTTGTGGACTTCAACTCCCAGAATTCCCCAGCCAGCCAGCCAGCCGTGTCCGTTTCTTTTTCTCCACTCCCCCAAAGAGGAGAGATTGCAGAGGAAGGGATTGCAAGAGAGTTTAAGCTCTGCTGGTGCTGGGGGATTCTGGGAGTTGAAGGCCACATGCCTTGAAGTGTTTAGAGGCCCCTGGCTAAGCAGGGGTCTCCAACCTGGGCCACTTAAAAGATCTGTGGACTTCAACTCCCAGGATTCCCCAGGGCGGTTGGGCAGGGGTCAGATCGGCAAGGGTGGTGGATGGGGTCCTACAAGACCACCCTGGGCAGAGCGAAGACCCTCCTCCTAGCCTGCAGCTCCGGGGTCTCCAACCTTGCCCACTTTGAGGCTTGTGGAGTTCACCTCCCAGGGGGGTTGCAGAGGGCTGGGTGGGTTTGCCCTCGAGCCGCCAAGAATCCCACCTGCCCAAAATCTTCCCTTCCTTCCTTCTTTCCTGCCTGCCTGCCTGCAGCTGGCCAGCCATGGAGGGCTCTGGGGAACCGCTGGGCCCGCTGTGCCGGGCCTACATCTACGCCATCCACGGCTACTTCTGCGAGATCCTTTTCGTGGTCCTCATCCTGGAGCAGGACTGGGCCTTCCGGGGGGCCCTCAGCGCCTGCTCCCTGCTGGCCTATGGCACCTGTGGGATGGCCATGGAGGGCATCTACCTGCAACTGCGGGGTGACTGCTGCCTGCTGACCCGCTGCTCCCTCTACACCAGCTGCATCTACCTCTGGCAGCTGGGCATCGGCTCCCTGCTACGCTGCCTCGGCGCCTGTCCCTGGGACCACGGGCACCTCCGCTACCACTTCCTGGGGCTCGTCGCCCTGGAGCACAGCCTGCTGTGGTTCGTGGGCGCCCTGTTGCTGGAGAGGCTGGTCATTGCCCCCACCCTGCGCCTCCGCCTGGGGGCCCCCTGGAAACCCAAGCAGCGTCCCCTCCCCAAGTTCCAGCTGACCCATGACTGACCGCGGCTGCCCGGGGCAGGGGAGCGAGGGAGCGCCCGGCACTGCCCTCCCCTTGGGGGCTGGACCTACAGGAGGCATGGGCCCCTTTCTCAGGCCGGAGAAGGCCGCTGGACCTGGGGAGAGAGAGAGAGCCGAGTTCGAAACCTCACAGGACGGGAAGTCGGGGGCTCGCTTTGACCTAACTCCCGGGAGAGAAGGCAAGGAGGCTCCAGAGGCGAATTCGAATGGCGACTGTGGTTGGGGTCGGTTCTGCGATGCCACGTGAGGCGTGGAGAGCAACTATTTGGGCAGAATAACAGAGTTGGAAGGGTCCTTGGAGGTCTTCTAGTCCAGCCCCCTGCTCAGGCAGGAGAATAAAATGGAAGGAGAATAACAAGTGGAAATTTGGCATGAAATCCTCTAATAATCCGCAGTACATGGAGGTATGAAAAGAGGAAGATTCCCCTCCCTGCCCTCTTTCTCTGGGGGGCAGAAGGCACTCCTTGGCTGCCCCAAAACGCGGGAAGCGGTGCCACAGCCGGTGGAGAGAGAAGCCCAAACGGCCTGCAGCCTCTTCTCAGCCCCGCCGGGCTCATAAACCCAATGAATACCCATTATGACGGGCTGTGGATCCCTCACCGCCTCGTTGGCTGGAGGGGCCACTCTGGCCGTGTGGCTTTCGGGGCCCGGTTGGGTCGGGGTCGTGGGAACGGCAGGAGGGCAGGAGGGGATGCTCTGAGCGCTGGAATCTCTTGGGTTCTTCTGAGCGGAGCGGCTTTCGCTTGGGGAGTCAAGGGCGCCATCTAGTGGCGTGATGCCGTCCCCGCAGCCTCTCTGCAGCGCCCCCTGTGGGCCAGCCTGCTTTCGAAGGAGCTAAAGCGCAGCAGAGAGCCAGTGGCTTGCTTGGCTTCTTCTTCAACTTGACTTCAGGGGCAGAAGATGCCAGGCCGCCTAAAAGTTGTGGAGGTTTTTTTTCATACTGGGCTACATTAAGAGGTAACCAACTCCCAGAATTCCCCAGGCAGCAGGTGTGTGGACTCCAACTCCCAGAATTCCCACAGAATGTGGACTTCAGGTCCCAGAACTCCCCAGCCAGAAGCCTGGAAGCTGAAGCCCAAATATCTTAAAGCTGCCCAGTTTGGCAACTTTAAACAATGGCCTTTGCCGAGACAGGAATCAAATGTGAATCCTGCCCATTGACCCACCTGGGAGCCACTTGCCATAAAGCAGGCGGGGGTTCCTTTGGGTCTTGGCTCCTGACGACGCCAGGGGTGCCGCCGCAAGTTCTCCCCATGAAAGCCTGGGGAGATTTGCCTTCTTTCAGCTGGGTTTGCCCCTGCCACGCCCTAGTTCTCCACTCTGGATCTCCTGTTGGTCTCCTTTCCTAGGATTAAGCCAAGTCGATGCCATTTGCAACCTCAGTCACTAAGTGAATGGTTGTAAGCGGAGTAAACTGCTTCCAGGCAAACTCAGCCAGTTGCAATTTACTGAGCCAGTGGGGTCTGTGTGCAGGGGCGGAGGGAGCCAGTGGTTGAGCAGGCTGGCTTGGGTGCCAGGCGGGGGCAGCATCGTCCAGCTGTGTGCATGGCAGGCAGGCAGGCAGGGAGGGGCTGCCGGATCCGGCCTGTGTCAGCCTTGGGCGGCCCCTTTCTTTCCTTTTCGGTTTTTTTTTTCTCTCTCTCTCATCCTCCCAGGTCAGAACAGTTTGTTCTGCTGTCGCTGGGCTCATCGGGAGCGTGTGCGTGTGGTTTGTGTGTGTGTGTGTGTGTGTGAGATGCGCTGTCACAACCTGCACACGTTTCCACTGATCGTTGTCAGGGCTGGGAGGAAACCGAAAGCGAAGATCAGCAAAGCAAAATTGTTTGCAAAAGCAAGTGGGCCGGAAAGTGCTGGCGCAGGCAGGCAGGGAGGGAGGGAAGGAGGGAGGGAGGGGTCAACCGCAGGACCACAGGCCCTGGGGAGGGAGGGGGGGCTGGGGGGGGCAGCGCTGCGCCCTCAACAGGAACCTCTTCTTGACACTCGTCATGCCCAAAATGAAAAGCTGAGCGACGCCCAGGAGACGCTGCTTCTCTTACACGCTTAGAATGAGATTGGTTGGGAAGGCGGTCCCTGATTTTCCATGGTTCGTTTAGTGACCGGGACCACACTTTTCCACGCTTACCACCGTCGCAGCATCCCTGCAGTCATGGGATCAGAATTCGCAGGCTCCTCTTTACGACAGTTGCACTGCGATCCCCCCTTTGAGACCATCTGACAAGCAAAGCCCCTGGGGGAAGCCGGGCTCACTTCATGACCGCACGACTCACTTAACGAGAGCGGCGGTTTGTTTTAGGAACCTGGCAAAAATCATCGTGAAATCCGGCCCGACTCACTCATTGCCTGGCTTAACAGTAGGAATTCTTGGTCCCCGTCGTGGCCATAAGTCAAGGACGACCTGTAGGCCACAGCCACAGTTGTCGACTCCCCACCCCCAAAAGACCCCCCCCCTGGTTTCTTGGGGGTCCATAGAAGCTTTGCGACCCAGACGTCTCCCCACTGGCACCCGGGTTGGGAGGATCCTGTCTGCACATGGAGACCAATCACCCTTGGCCCAAATTTCTCTTCTGTCCTCTTCCGTTCTGTTCCTTATTTTCTCTTCTGTTCTGTTCCCCTCCAATTTCTTATTCTAGTCTTTTCTAATTTTTATTTTATTATTTCGTATCCTGTTCTATTCTAATTTCTACTCTATTCTACTCGACATCCGCCCCTGTTCTACGTCCTGTCCGGTCCCCTGCGGTCAATCCATTCTGCTGGCCTGAGAAACCGAAATCTGGGTTTCCGCTGCACTACGAAAGCAGCCGCCGGCCCCCCTTCCCTTCCTGCTTCCCTTCGCAGAAGTCCGGCTGCAGGGACTCCCTGCCCCAACCCCCCCAAAACACCAACAATCCAGGAAAGACCAGGCTAAATTTATCCCACCCCCCCACCCCCTCGTTGCCCAAAGTGGAGGCGGCCCCGGGAAAGTTTTCGAGAAGGGCTGAATTTCAAAGATTGCTCAAGCCAAATCGGATCCTGAGCCCTCTGGCCGAAAAGGCCACTCCCCCCTCGGATGTTTTCTAAGAACTACAAAACCCATCTCCCTGCCCCACCCTGCACCCCCCTCCCCTCAAGGACCTCAGCTGGGGACCCTCAGTGGCCGTCAGCAAGTCAGCCCGGTTGGTGGTTTGTTGGCTCTTCTTCTTGGGTCCAGGGTGGGAGTCGCCCGGCCCCCCTTGTGGGTCCCGACTCCCAAGTTCCTCTCAGAAGAGGAAGAGCGAGAAAACGAGGCACAGAGGGATACGAAGGGAAAGAAAGGAAAACAAAAACATACATAGAAAGAATGATTTCCATTCTTCTTCTCCTCCTCCTTTTTCTCTTTTCCTCTTCTCTTTCCTTCTTTTTCCTCCTCCTCCTTTTCTCATTCCTCCTCTTTTTCCTCCTCCTTCCCTTCTGTTATTCTTTCCTTCTCCTTCTTTTTCCTCCTCCTCCTCCTCCTCTTTTTTCTCTTTTCCTCTTCTCTCTCCTTCTTTTTCCTCCTCCTCCTCTTCTTTTTTCTCTTTTAATCTTCTCTTTCCTTCTTTTTCCTCCTCCTCCTTTTCTCATTCCTCCTGTTTTTCATCCTCCTCCCCTTCTGTTATTCTTTTCTTCTTTCCTTCTTTCTTTTTCCTCCTCCTCCTCCTCCTCCTTTTTCTCTTTTCCTCTTCTCTCTCCTTCTTTTTCCTCCTCCTCCTCCTTTTTCTCTTTTCCTCTTCTCTCTCCTTCTTTTTCCTCCTCCTCCTTTTCTTTTCTCGTTCCTCCTCTTTTTCCTCCTCCTCCTCCTCCTTTTTCTCTTTTCCTCTTTTCTTTTTTCCTCCTCCTCCTTTTCTTTTCTCATTCCTCCTCTTTTTCCTCCTCCTCCTCCTCCTTTTTCTCTTTTCCTCTTCTCTCTCCTTCTTTTTCCTCCTCCTCCTCCTAGCAGCAACCTGCTCCTGCCCCCCCCCCCGGCCCACTCTGCAGGGTCCGGCGGCTGCCAATCTGGATGCCAGTCCTGGGCTGCCTCTCATCAAGCAACAGCTGCATCAGCTCTCCAGCTGTTTGCTTTGGAGAGCTGGGCTGCCCCTCCTCCCCTGACCCACTTTCTGCACTCCTCGAAGGGCTGGGAGGCAGCCGTGCTGACGCAGGACAGCTTGGCCGGCTGGTCTCCATCTCCCACCCCTCTCACCCTGCTCCAGGGCCCGTGGCCAGCCCAGCTGGCCTTGGCACACAGCCTGTCAGACTGGCAGGACGTGGTGCTAATTCCTGTCCACCCAGCGGAATGTGGAGCCTCGGCTGGACCGGAAACGGAAGATCCCTGAGGACAAGGCCCGAGGGGGAAGGGGGCTCTCTGGGGGGCTCAGGCAGCCCCCCTGCAAGGACAGCCAGGGGGCTGAGTCCCCTCTTTGCAGGAAGTCCTCACCTTACAGCTACAACTGAGCCCCCCAATTTCTAGGCTCCAAGGAACGGTGTCTCATTTTATGACCTGTTTTGGCCACAGGTGTTCAGCCAATCGCTGCATTCTTAAGTGGATCACTGCAGCTGGAAAGGGAATCGGCTTCCCCTGTCATGAAGGTTGCCAAAGGGGATCGTGGGACCCTCCAACCGTCATAAGTACGAACCAGTTGCCGGCTGCCCCAATTTGGATCATGTAACCACGGGGATACTGCGACGGAGGCAAAAGTGTGAAAAACAATCATAAGCTCCCCCTTTTTCAGGGCCGTTGTAACTTTGAATGGTCACTAAATGAAACATTAGACTGCCTATAAGCAGGGGTCTTCAACCTTAGCAACTTTAAGCCTGGAGGACTTCAACTCCCAGAATTCCCCAGCTGGCTGGCTGGGGAATCCTGGGAGTTGAAGTCCGCCAGGCTTAAAGTTTTGCTAGCTGGGGAATCCTGGGAGTTGGAGTCCGCCAGGCTTAAAGTTTTGCTAGCTGGGGAATCCTGGGAGTTGGAGTCCACCAGGCTTAAAGTTTTGCTAGCTGGGGAATTCTGGGTGTTGGAGTCCGCCAGGCTTAAAGTGGCCAAGGTTGGAGACCCCTGGCCTATAGCTCAGCTGGCTCTGCCTGCAATGGCCGATCACCTTTGCTCAGCCCCTCCTCCTCCCCCACCCAGCCTTCTCCATCCCTGTGGGCATTTTCTTGCGCCATTTCAGCCCCTCTGGGTGATTTCCCACCAGGACCCTCTTCCTGCCACCCACTGCCCCTTAACCAATGGTCCTCAACATACAAACCTCCATTTAGCGACCAAAGTTACCCTACCACTGAAAAAAAGTGAGTTATGCCCGGTCTTCACGGTTACGATGACAGCCGAAGTCTCCCGGGATTTTGCCATTCCTGTCTTGCCCCCAGTCACCTTCGGACCAGCAAAACCAACGGGGGGATTCGTTTAAATAGCCGTGTGGCTCACTTAACAACCACAGCGCTTAACAACTGTGGCAAAACAAGATTGCCAAACTGGGCACGGTTCCAGATAACAGATAATCTGAGTTGGAAGGGATCTTGTAGGTCATCTAGTCCAACCCCCTGCCCAAGCGGAAGACCCTACACCATTCCTGACAGAGATGGCAGTCCAGTCTCTCCTTGAAAGCTTCCAGGGATGAAGTTCTCACAACTTCTGAAGGCAACTTCTGTTCCATCGGTTGATTGTTCTCCCTGTCAGAAAATTCCTCCTTAGTTTTAGGTTGCCTCTCTCCTTGATTAACAGATAATCAGAGTTGGAAGGGACCTTGTAGGTCATCTAGTCCAACCCCCGCCCAAGCGGGAGACCCTACACCATTTCTGACAAATGCCAGTCCAGTCACTTCTTGAAGGTCTCAAGTGATGGTGCTCCCACAACTTCGGAAGGCAACTTCTGTTCCATTAGTTGATTGCTCTCCCTGTTAGAAAATTTCTCCTTATTTCCAGGTTGAATCTCTCCTTGTTCAGTTTCCATCCATTGTTCCTTGTCTGGCCTTCAGGTGCCTTGGAGAATAGCTTGACCCCTTCCTCCTCCTCTCTGTGGCAGCCCCTCAGATATTGGATCACTGCTCTCCTGTCTCCCCTGGTCCTTCTCTTCCCTAGACCAGCCAGGCCCAGTTCCCGTAACCATCCATAGTATGTTTTTAGCCTCCAGTATCTCTCTCTCTCTTTCTCTCCCTCTTTCTTTCTTTCTCTCCTTCCTTCCTTGTTCTCTCACTTTCTCTCCCTCTTTTTTCTTTTTCTCCTTCCTTCCTCTTTTTCTTTCCTTTCCTTTCTCTCCCTCTCCTTTCACATATCAGAAGGCTGCTCTCCTGCCTTCCCTGGTCCTTCTCTCCACTAGACTAGCCAGGTGCAACCATTCAATGGTATGTTTTAGCCTCCAGCCCCCTCATCCTCCTGGTTGCTCTTCTCTGCCCTCTTTCCGGAGCCTCAACCTCTTTTTTATAAGGTGGTGACCAAAACTGGCTGCAGGACTCTACTAGGTGTGGCCTTACGAAGGCTCCCCTCGAACAAGCCTCTAACCTGGCTCAGCGGTAGAAATTCTGCTTCCAGGTGCGGCTGTGGAGTGGGAGGCTACCTGTGGGAGGCTCAGAGGCCCCTGCAACAGCCCCCCCCTTTCCGTCTGGGCAGTTCACATATTTTCCAACCTGTGATGCAAGTGGCCTTTGTGGTTGCAAGAGGTGCAAACACACACACATCTGCTGCTGGGTGCAAAAACAGGTTCCTCTTGAGGGCTGGAAGCAAAACGTGTTACGGGGGCCTCACCAGACCTGTTCACGGGAGGCAGAGACACGGTTGCAACTGAAAGCCCCCTTCACCCCCCCGACCCCCACCCCTTCCTTATGTAGGAAGTTAGCCCCCCCCCCGAAAATGAAATACTTTAGGATATATTTCCCCTAAAAAGAGAAGTGGAAACTCAGAAGCAGAAGCTCACCCCACCCCAACCTTTGTTAAAGGGAGGGCCCTTAAGGCCTGGGCCAGTCTATTCTACATAACAAAGGCCTCTACACATTTTACCACCTGGCCTGGGAAGACCGCATCAGGTGAAGCCACGCGGTCCAGCTAAGACCCCGCCCCCTGGGAGTCTGGCAGCCAATGGGATGCATTTCTTACATCAGGGACAGGAAACACGAAGGTGGGGCCCCGACGAAGGGTCTCTCAGCGTCTCCTGCCTTCTTTCCCCCCACCCAACACCCTGAAGCCTGTGATCGCCCTTCTCTCTTTGGAGCTCCAGGCCTTGTGGTCCTGCTGTCCACCATTAAGCCACCTTTCCAAACAGCCTCCATGTTTCCAGTGTCTTTTTCCCCACTTGGAACTGAACCCAGAAGGACAATTCTTCCAACCGTTCCTCTCCAGCACACCACCTCTCCCCTCCCCCATTCCTCTCCCCCCCCCCCAGTTGAGATGACGATTGTCCTGTGTCTGGGCCACACACACCCCTCGACTCCCCTTCCTGTGTCATAACCGGAAGGCCCCCCCGGAAAGGCTCCGTCTGCCCTAAACTCCGGTTTGCAAGAGGAGGAAACGCTGGTTCCAGCTCTGAAGTCGCAGCAGCCTCTGGCCAACTCAGACTTTACCGCAAGCGAGGAAATCCCCGCGGTGTTTGCGTCTCCTTTGGAATAGAGCGGACGATGGCGACGGAGCCCAAAAGGTCTGCTGCTGAGAGTGAGACGGTTGCTGAGGGAACTGTTTTGCCCCCTTTTACGACCTTCCTCACCCCAGTAGTTCAGCGAATCACTGCAGTTGTTAAACGGGACAAGCAGTTCTTAAGTGAATCCGGCTTCCTGGTGGGCTTCACTTTTGTGACCTTTCCCATGGAAGGTCGCAAAAGGGGGAATCATGTGACTCCAGGACGTTGCAAATCTGAGTCAGTTGCCAAGCGCCCCAATTTTGATGACTTCACCATGAGGTTGTCTACAACAGTCGTAAGCGTGAAAAACGGTCATAGGTCACTTTTTCCAATGTTGCAACTTTGGTCATTAAATGAACGGTCATAAGTCAACGTGTATAGGTTCTCCTGCTCAAGCAGGGGGTTGGACTGGAAGGCCTCTAAGGCCCCCTTCCAACCCTATTTCTCTATGATCTGAATCCAGGACACGGAGGTTCCAAATCCAGAGGCCCAGAAATGGCTCCCAAGTCAGGAGATCCATCCGTGAGTTAATTCTTCTGCTCAATCCGAGCTCTGGATCTCGTTTTCTCACGTCAGGCCAAGTCTTTATCGTCTCCGCCACTAATCACCGAGAATACCACAATGCGACGGATTAAGTCAATGCATTAAACCACAAATAGCAGCCTGCAAGCCACAATGGGGTGTCACACACCAAGCCAAGAGCTCAGCAACCCCATTGTGGCTGGGTGTGATGTGTGACCTCAGCCACACACACACACACACACACAGATCCCCCCCCTGTGCCCAAGACTTTCTCTTTTGAGAGGGTGGGGGCTCTGAAGGAGGCCTTCAGCGGAGGCGCCAGAGCAAACTCTAGAACAGGGGCGTCCAACCTTGGCAACAGTAAGACAAACTAGAAGAGTTGGAAGGGACCTTGGAGGCCTTCTAGTCCAACTCCCTGCCTAGGCAGGAAACCTTACGCCACTTCAGACAAATGGTTGTCCAATCTCGTCTTAAAAACTTCCACTGTTGGAGCATTTACAGCTTCTGGAGGCAAGGAGTTCCACTGGTGAATTCCTCCTTAGTTCTGGGTTGCTTCTCTCCTTGGTCAGTTTCCATCCGTTGCTTTTGGTCCTGCCTTCCGGGGCTTGGGAGGATAGGTTGACTTCAGCCCCCAAGGCTGCTTCTGACCTCCCCCCCAAAAAGAACCCCTGAAGGGCTGGATTTGGGAGTCCCACCTGAGCCAGGTGAGGCCTGGGATGCCAAACCAGTTCCTTCCATTAGCATCCTGCCACCCATTCCCAGCCAGTGCCAACCCTTCCCTTCTCTTCCTGGTCTGGCCAGAGTCCCATCCCTGATGCCGTTGGGCTTGTCTTCAAGGCGGAAATGGATTCTTCTCATTTCCCATCATCCCTCCTACACTCTGTCTGTCTTCAGCATGCTGGGAAATTAGCGCGTTGGCCAATGCGGTGCTTGATTTGTATAAATTGTGAAATCCTGTCTTGAAATCCCAGCTGTGTCTCCAGCTAACATCACGCTGAAATGTAAATGTGACCTGCTTGCTTTGGGCTTATCCTTTTCCTGAGAACCGAAGTAATTGTGGCGTCAATCTACACTGCTCAAAAAAATAAAGGGAACACAAAAATAAGACATCTTAGATCTGAATGAATGAAATATTCTTATTAAATACTTTGTTCATTACATAGTTGAATGTGCTGACAACAAAATCACACTAAAATTATCAATGGAAATCAAATTTAGCAACCCATGGAGGTCTGGATTTGGAGTTACACTCAAAATTAAAGTGGAAAAAAACACTACAGGCTGATCCAACTTTGATGTAATGTCCTTAAAACAAGTCAAAATGAGGCTCAGTAGTGTGTGTGGCCTCCACGTGCCTGTATGACCTCCCTACAATGCCTGGACATGCTCCTGATGAGGTGGTGGATGGTCTCCTGAGGGATCTCCTCCCATACCTGGACTAAAGCATCCCCCAACTCCTGGACAGTCTGTGGTGCAACGTGACATTGGTGGATGGAGCGAGACATGATGTCCCAGATGTGCTCAATTGGATTCAGGTCTGGGAAACGGGCGGGCCAGTCCATCGCATCAATGCCTTCGTCTTGCAGGAACTGCTGACACACTCCAGCCACATGAGCTCTAGCATTATCGTGCATTAGGAGGAACCCAGGGCCAACTGCACCAGCATATGGTCTCACAAGGGCTCTGAGGATCTCATCTCGGTACCTAATGGCACTCAGGCTACCTCTGGCGAGCACATGGAGGGCTGTATGGCCCCCTAAAGAAATCCCACCCCACACCATTACTGACCCACTGCCAAACCGGTCATGCTGGAGGATGTTGCAGGCAGCAGAACGTTCTCCACGGCTTCTCCACACCCTGTCATGTCTGTTACATGTGCTCAGTGTGGACCTGCTTTCATTTGTGAAGAGCACAAGGCGCCAGTGGTGAATTTGCCAATCTTGGGGTTCCCTGGCAAGTGCCAAACGTCCTGCACAGTGTTGGGCTGTAAGCACAACCCCCACCTGTGGACGTCGGGCCCTCATACCACCCTCATGGAGTCCGTTTCTGACCGTTTGAGCAGCCACATGCACATTTGTGGCCCGCTGGAGCTCATTTTGCAGGGCTCTGGAAGTGCTCCTCCTGTCCCTCCTTGCACAAAGACGGAGGTAGCTGTCTGGATGCTGGGTTGTTGCCCTCCTACGCTCTCCTCCACGTCTCCTGATGTACTGGCCTGTCTCCTGGTAGCGCCTCCATGCTCTGGACACTACGCTGACAGACACAGCAAACCTTCTTGCCGCAGCTCGCATTGATGTGCCATCCTCATCTCAGCATTTCCCTATCTGGTACCTTCTGGATTTGGGGAGTAGGACTCTCACAGTTCTTAGCAATCAGAAGCCAGGTTGGCTGAGAGATTGTGGGAGTTTGGGAGATGCCAGATGGGGACAACTTGGCCTAACTTTGGGGGAGGCCCCCTTCAATTTTTGACGACTTTCCACACAGCTGCAAGGAAAGAGATGGGAATTTTGTAGGCCAAGCACACAACCCTCTGGCAAATCTTGGATGGATTTGGGCCAAACCCCGTCTGTTTCCCCACAATAACCACAGAGTAACAGAGTTGGAAGCAATGGTGGGATTCAGCCAGTTTGCACCAGTTCAGGAGAACTGGTTGTCAGCTTTCTGAGCAGTTTGGTGAACTGGTTGTTGGAAGAAATCATGAGGGCAGAGAATCGGGGGTTCAATTATTTGATTCCCACCATTGGTTGGGAGGGACCTTGGAGGTCTTCTAGTCCAACCCCCTGCTTGACCAGGAGACCCTATGCCAGGGTGTCCAACCGTGGCAACTTTAAGACCTGTGGACTTCAACTCCCAGAATTCTCCCAGTAGCTGGCTGGGGAATTGTGGGAGTTGAAGTCCACAATCTTAAGGTTGGCCACCCCTTCCTTGTGCCATTCCAGACAAAGAGCTGACCAGGGACGGAAGGGAAGTTCTTCCACTGGTTCATTGTTCTCACTGTCAGACATTTCTCCCTAATTCTAGGTTGGCTCCCCATAACTTCCTTCTGCTTGGAGGTCAGAAGCCATCAGTCATCAGCCTGGGGACAAAGGACTCTCTAGCGCAGGGGTGTCCAACCTTGGCCACTTTAAGACTTGTGGACTTCAACTCCCAGAATTCCTCAGCCAGCTTTTCTGGGAGTTGAAGTCCACAAGTCTTAGTGGCCAAGGTTGGACACCCCTGCGTTTAGTGTCTTTTCTTGGAAACCTCCAGCGACGGATTACAGAAAGAAAACCAAAGGTAGACAAACATCCTCTGTAGGGCTCAAAGGCACCTTCGGGCCTCGTCTGGGTTTTGCCCACTGAGTACTGCAGGACTTGAAAAGCGAAAAAAGGAGCACCTGGAACTCAACCGTATCCAGGGCGTGCCCGATTTGTTTACTTGGCAAGCCACAAGGCACTCTTGCCCAGGAGGTGCCACCTTGGAGGCCCACCCAGCGGGCCAGGAGCCGCAGCCAGGGAAGCCAGCCAACTGGTTCTCCCAGTCCAGGCAGCCTAATACGGCTGTTCCTTTTCAGGGCCCCCTTGTCAGCTGACTCCACTGGGTGCAGGAATGTGTCCGCGCCACACCCTGCTTTGCCTTGAGTGCTCAGGAGGCATCGGGTGCCAAACCCAACTGCTCATTATTGCAGCTCGCAGCTGTTTCATTTGAACTGGGGACGTTGTGACGTGTCTCTGTCTCTGCAAGCTGAAGTCTTGGCAGCAACTCAGAAAGCTCTGGTCCTTTTTGCAATTCCTGGCTCAACGAAAACTGGAGTTCCCCAACCCTCAATATTTCTCCATTCCCTTTTCGGGTGTGTCCTTTGCTGGAGTCCCTTCTTCCACCTTTCTGTTTTTCCTTCAGGCAACTGATGTGCCCAGGATTGAAATCCCACCTGAATATGACACACGATTGTCTACTTGAATGAGGTTTCTTTCCAAAGAATTAATGCAAAGAAGTATTAGCGCTGCTTTCGTAAGGCCGCACCTGGAATCCCACATCCTGTTTTGCTTTCCACATTACCCAAAAAAGATGTTGAGACATTGGAGAAAATGCAACTGAGATGATTAAAGGCCTGGAGATAAAAACATAGGAAGAAGGGCTTCAGGATTTGGGTTTGGCCAGTCTGGTGAGAAGAGGGAGTGTGGGGGGATGGGACGGGACATGATAGCAGCATTCCAGGACCTCGTGGGTCAACTCATTCCCCAAAGCAGGAGAAGGCAAGACAAGAAATGACAGGTGGAAACGAAGCAGAAACTTCCTAAGAGTGAGGACACTTAAACCAGTGGAAGAGCTCTGCCTTCAGAAATCGTAGCTTCTCCACCACTGGAGGTTTCTAAGAAGAGACCGGAGAGCTACTTGCCACAAATGGTACTATAGGTCAAGGTCTCCTGCTTGGGCAGGGGGTTGGACTAGAAGACCTCCCAGGTCCCTTCCAGCTCTTATTCTGTTTGATTGAAGTAGGAAACTATTTCTTAAGGCCTCCTTCTGAACAAGCACAGACCACAAGAGCAGACAAGACTTTCTGATCTCAGATTTATTATTAACTGAGGAATGGCTGCACCGTTTATCTTTTTGGAGATTCAGAGAAGAAATAGCAATATCTCTTTTTCCAGCAGAGGAAAAAAGCATTTGGAACCATTTCAAAATTGTAGGACAATCTCGTTTGCTCATAGCTTACACACAAAAATATATTTTATAATATATATATATATATATTATTCTGGAATATTTAAAAAAAAAGATAAATACAATATAAAATTCTTTTTGAATAAATAGACTCTATAAATAGTTTGGTTTCGGTTATTGCATTACAAGGTAAACATCTGAGGATTAAAAAAACCAACAACACCCACCACAAAAATGACACGGAGATGTGACCAGCTTGGATATCGGCTTAGAAACAAAAGGCATCCTTCCTCCCCCTCCTTCCCTCCACCCCAACTGGTCTCCATCAGTGCAAAATGTGTAATTTAACTGAGGTTGAAGCAACAGGGCACCATTTTCCTCGCTGTGGGTCCTGGCCTTTGTGGTCACTGACAAGTTTTATTCCTGACACCGGCAGAAACATTTGTCCTCTGGTTGGCCAGTCCCAAATCCTCCCCCATACGTGGGGCTGGAGGAGCAGAATTCCCAGAAATTTGATTTCATGGAGTTGGAGAGTGGGCCAAGTATTTCCTTGGAGGACCAAGGAAGAAAGTACACGTTCTGGAATTTGTCAACGTGGGAGAACTATCGGACACCCAGTTTGGTTCAGATCTGAGTTTCCGATGGAACAGGGATGAACAATTTTGGCTCGATTTTGTTTTTGATCAATCCAAGGTGAAGCTTTGTGTGAATTTCACCCCACTGGAGCAAAGGAAGTAGTCAATCCGATTCAAATTTTCTCAGAAGGTACAATTTCACACCTAGGCAGCTGGCAGAGGGATTTGGAAGGAGCCCCCAAGGGGATGCAGAATTCTTGGGGTTCAAGGGGGAAACACTGCCGTGATTTCAAAAGCTCCAGAGGGTGTGGCATGGCGGAGGGATTAAAAAAAAAAGATAAAACTCAGCACCTCTCCTTAATTCTCAACCTATTCATGCTGGAGGACTAGATCAGGAGAGAATATTCACAGTATAAAGCATGATTTAAAAAAAAAAAAAGATGTCATCGAAGTCGTATTTCCCTGGATTGGCTTCTGTGGTGTGAGATTCCCCCCCCCCTTAACAATGGAGGCATTTTTTTCAAAAAGAAATAAAGCTGCTACATACAAGTACACTTCCTTTTCTCCCTGGGACAGTTAATCTTTGGCATAATGCTCAGGTGTTAGATCAGCGCCTGTCACTTGAAGGTGGGTGGAGTTCTGGGAGTTGAAGTCCCACCATCTGCAAGTGATGGAAGTTTGCAAACACCCTGCGAGTATAATGAGGAAGAAAGATCCTTTGTTTGCCCTTCTCTAGACTTTTCCAGGTTGGGGGAGGGGAGGATCCCTAGAAAGGGACCAATCTCCTGACAGTTGAATTTCTTAAGGGAGGGAGGCTGCTCCACCCCACTGCCCCTCTTAGCACAGCTCAACGCAGCCAGGGGGTTTATGCAAAGCCAGAGAGAAAATCAAATTGACTCCCCATCTTGGCTTCCTGTCTCCCTGAAAGGTGATTTTTGAGACAGTTAAAAGGCCCAAGTATCTGACTCCCCAAAACACACACATACATACAGCCGTAAGGCACTCGGGGAGGGAGAGGGAGGCAGGGATTTGGCCCACCTCTCTGCATAACTGCTCAGTCTAGAGTCCCCGTGCAGACTCCGTTTAAGGCACGAAGTGGGGAAAGGGAAACCCAGGCCTCTTGAGGGCAGTAAGGCCGGCAGGTGGGAAGCAGGAAAAGCCCCTCCATCCCACCCCCCAAAAAAAGAACAGGCAAGAGGATGGCTTAAAGAGAAGCCCCCGAAAAGCAGCTGGCATCAGTTCAGGTTGGGGAGGGGGGAGGACTCTGGGGTCCCCCCTCTCCGAAGGGATCTCATTCAGAGGGCGGCCTCCTCCCTTGCAATCGACAGCAAGCTGGAAGCATCCCGTCCGGCGCTCAGTCTGAGACCGAAAGCCGGTTGAAGATGGGCAGGCGGTGAGGGGTCCCCGCCGGCCCGCCGACAGGGTGCTGATCGAAAACCGGGGAGTCGGAGCCGCTGAGGCTGCTGCTGCTGCTGTAGCAGTCGGGGTCCGAGAGCGAGTTGGTGGAGGGGGTCCTGGGCAGGGCTGATGGGGGCGTCCCAGGGGCGGCCGAGAAATAGTCCCGGTGGCTCTGGAGCGAGGTGCCCCCGCCGGCTGGCTTCCCGCAGCGGCAGGAGCAGCAGCCTCCAGCGGGGGCCGCCAGCAGCGAGTCCCCCCCGAAGGACGAGACCAGGGCGAGCGGGTCCAGCGTCAGGCGCTCGAAGGGCGACGACAGGAGCTCGGCAGCAGAGGCAGGCGGCGGTGGTGGCGACACGGAGGGCGCCCGGGCGAAGGAGGCTGGGTCAGGCAGGCCGGTCAGCGGAGAGGCACGGCGGGCGGTGGGCACCCCGGAGAAGCTGACGCTCTGGCGGAGGAGCTGCGGGGAGGCGCCGCTGGGCCCGTGGCTGCCGAAGACCTGCGCCTCCTCGGGGAAGTGGATGAAGTGGCAGCGGGAGCCGTAGGGACACTCGCCGTGCAGGTAGAACTTGTGGCAGAGCTCCGTCTTGTACTTGGGGTGGCGGCTGACGGAGCGCAGCTCGCACGAGCCGTGGGCGAACTGGCACTTGGCGCCGTACTTGCAGCGGCCGCTCTCACTGAAGGTGCGGCACAGCTCCGTCTTGTAGCGGGACGACGGGGCGGGCAGGCCGGGCTGCTTGAGTGGCGGGAAGCCGGGTGGCGGCGGTGGCAGCGGGTGGGCCGCCTTGCCTTCAATCAGGCTGACCGAGCGGTCTGGGCGCAAGGGGGGCCGCGGCTGCTCGGCCTTGGGGCTCCAGGGGCTGCGCAGGGGCCACAGCGCCGAGTCCCCACTGCCGGGCAGTGCTGCCTCGGAGGAGCAGGCCGAGCGGCCGCAGGAGAAGGCGGAGGCCGGCGCGTCCAGGTCTTCGCTCAGCGAGAGGTTGAGCAGGTTCTGCGGAGGAGGAGAAGCGGGAGAGGTTAGAGACCCGGCCGAAGGCTCCACATGGTGCAAAGGTCCCATTGATCCCTTGGCAGGAACTGGCAAAGTGCACGCCCAAGTCTTGCGCAACCTTTGCACCTGCGCAGCGCAGAATTTCAACAGCTGCTGGAGAAAAGCGCCCTGGCTGGGGGGGGGCACCACCTCACCCCCCCTCGCCAAGCCTCAGGACCCTGAAGGAGGCCTCCTTCCTAAGCCTGGAGCCCCTCCCTTGGGACGATCTGCCGCACCCGCCCGGCTTGGGACTTCCACCCGTTCTTGTCCCGCGAGACCCCCCTGGGACCCCCCCCCCGGCTGACGGGGAAGCTCAGAAAGGCGGCGTCGGTCTCGGTGACAAGCAGTGGCTCTAGGAGTGACGTCAGCAGCAGCCTCCATTTGGCGCAGGTGGGCTGGGCGGCAGTTATTTTTAACGCGGAGGGTAACAGCTGCTGGGGGCGACTCTAAACCAGAGGACGGGCTGGGGGGGGGGTCACGGGGACATAAAACCTTCCACCTCTGACAGGCAGGAGGGCTGCTTGCCAAGGATGGGGCACCAGATGGCCAAAAACCCTTCCACCCGCCTTGTGGAAAGAAGGCAGACTTGCCCTGGCCCAACTCACACAAGACCCCCGTCGATCTGCCCCCCCCCAAGAAAGATTCTGTCCCCCTCCCCTCATTTTATGGAAGGCTAAAACAATCGTTTTCCACTAAATCTGCTTTTTAACCGAGGGCCAAACTGTTCACAGACACTCCTCAAATAATACAAGTCATCGTTCAAAAATCCTGTTTGACAACAAAACCTACTTGCTTGGTGCCTTCCCAACTTACACAAACGTACACGGGGTGGAAAACACACACACACACACACACACACACACCAGGGCGATATCCGAGCGAGTGTGGAAACCGAAAACACCTTTTAAGACTAACCAACTTCCCGGAGAAACCTTAAACCTGGTTGAAAGACCTGGAAACCTCAGGTTGCCTGGATTTATTTTGAAGCTGCTTCCGAGAAGCTGCCCGGGGGGGTGGGGGTTCGCCCCCCTCCGCTCCTTGTGGGGTGCAGTTCGCGGGAGAGCCGCCCCCTCCCCAAGCCAAGAATCCCTGGATTTGACCGCCGCGAGGCAACGCCCCAAGGCGAAGGCGGCGAGCCCCCCCCAGACCCCCCGTCAACAGGGGGACCCCCCCTTTGACAACAGGGGAGCCCGAGGAGTTGGCCCCTTATTCATGGCATCGGCTGCCATCCCAGATCGGCCGGATCCCGAAAGGGGCGTTCAGCAAAAGGCTTTCGGGCCCCCCGGAAGACGCGGGACTGGGTGAGGGTCCTGGCTGCCCCCCCCCCCCAGCATAAGAAACTGGCCGGGGGGGGGGCTCCGTCGGGAGCGGCCTTTCTCCGGCCCACCGACTGGGCAAGGCGGCCTGGCGCTCGGGGGAGGCTGCGAAGTGGGGCCCGTTCTTTCCCCGCCCGCCAAGCCCCGAGTCGGGCCGGGGAAGAAGCGGAAGCGACGCGACCCGTTGACTTAGAAAAGGAGCCGAGCGGCGCTTCCTGTTTTTCTCCTCCTCCTCCTCTTCTTCTTCGGCCGGGGAGGAAGCGGCTCTTCCGCTCTCTCGGGCGGGCCCCGGGAAGGGCGGGGGTCGTTCAGCGCCCGGCTCCGTTGGAGGGGAGGCCCAGCGGCCCCTTCCCTCCCTCCCGCCGGGGGTCCGGCCCTTACAGGGAAGACGACAAAGCCCGCGACGCCCAGCCAGAAAGGCTCCCATCAGCGCGCCCCTTTCCGGCGGCAAGGGAGCGGCCCCAAGGGGGGCTTCCAACGGGGGCCGCCGGGGAGAGGTGCCTCCCCCCCGCCCCCCGAGGGTCCGACGGAGCTCCCGGTCCAGATCCAAAGCCGCTCCCCGGCGCCAGAGGCCGGCCGCTCACCTGGTAGAGGTTCCGGACGTCCAGCATGGAGCTCATGGCGGCGCCTAGTCGTGCTTCGCTTGCCGAGAGCAGCACCGACGACTGAGGCGCGGCGGCCGGGAGGCGCAGATATACCGGCGGCCCCGCCCCGTTCTCCGCCCCGCTGCCGTGGGGCGCTGCCTCCCCCGGGCCCTCCTTGCGCCGCCTTCCCGGCCTACTTTACGGGCCTTTCCCGACCAGCAGCTGGAGGGGGGGGGCAGCCCTTTGCCTGGGTGGCCTGAGGGCCCCGGCCCGGGGCAGAGGGGAGGGAGGTGGGCTAGATGACCTCAAAGGGGGGGGGGGTTTGCTGTCCGACCCAGGTTTGTGAGCACCCCAAAGGCCTCCGGAGGAGGAGTGGGAGGAACGGCCTGCTGGGCCGTTTTGGGAGCTCCTGGAGGCCTCGACTTATGACCACAACGGAGCCCAAACGAGGCTTAGTGAGTTCTGCCCCATTTTACAACCCTTTCTGCTGCCGTTGTTAAATGAATTGCTGCAGTTGTTCAGTAAGCAAGATGGTCACAAAATGAATCCAGCTTCACCACTGACTTTGCTTGTCACAAAAGGGGATCACTTGGTTCTGGGACACTGCCACCGTAGTAAGTAGGAGACGGTTGCCAGGCGCCTGGGTTCTGATCTTGGGACGCCTTTGATCAAGGCAAAAAGTTGTCCTGGGGCAGAACAGGTGGCCCCAGAGGGGCAGAGCCACAGGAGAGCCCCCCCCCAGGGCCTGCATCAGGAGCCCCATCCCTGGGGCCCAAGGTAGCTGGAAATGCCAGGGGAGGCCGGGCAGGGGGTCCTTACCCCTGAGACAGGCTAGGATGCAAGCATCAGTTAAAAACGTCTCTTTAAACCACTCTTTCTGAAGGTTTTCAGAAGAGTGGACTTCAACTCCCAGAATCCCCCAGCCGGCATGCTGCTGCAGGGCTCTCCAACCTTGGCCACTGTAGTGGACTGCAAGGAGCGGAGGGAATTGTGGGAGTTGAAGTCCACAAGTCTTCAAGTGGCCAAGGATGGAGACCCCTGTGCTAATGAACTTGAGGAGGGATGGACTTAAGTTCCCAGAATTCCCCATAATGGCTATAAATTTATGGGGGGTTGGTGTGTTGGTGCCAGCCTTGCCAAGCGGTGTCCTCCAAGTCGCTTTCAATGTCCCGAGGCAAATCCAGCCTTTCCCGAAAGTTACTGGCAGGACTTTCAGTTTTGAAATGCCTGCAGGTCTCTTTTAATTCCTTTTTCTCAGGTGACTTCAGATGATTCACTGGCCTGATGGATTCCCGTAAGCATGGAACCAGCGCCTCAAACTCCCATCCTCCTCCCTGCTCGAGTTTGCACAATGTTGCCCGTAAGGGAGGCGAGGCGAGTGGAACCCGACGCAAGGGATGGATAGAAACAAAACAGGCCCGCGATGGGTTTCCTATTTCTGAGTTAAAAACAGGGTGTTTTGTTTGTGGTTTGTGATGGAATCGATGACTCCGCTTTCTCTATCACTTCTCAGCACGTTTGCGATGTTTTCTCACAACAGTGTGTGTTTTGGCTCAAGGAAGTAGAAAATATGACTCAACCCCGCAGAAATATGTTGTGCTCTCTGTCACACACTCTCTCTCACACACACACACATACACCCCTACACCTCAATACACACCACTGTGGGAACCAACAATCAATAACTGGGAGAGTATCCCTCCATCTGCAATCAAGAAATAGTGAGTCAGATATTTGTGCAAGAACGAAACCTGCTTTGAATTAACTTTCAAGAAGTAAAACTGCCTGACGAGGAAGGCAGGAATCTGAGAAACTGAACGCCAGGTTTGTTTGTTTGCATATTTATTTTTAAACAAGGCACCAGACTAGAAACAAGGAAGCTGTGAGTTCTAGTCCTGCCTTAGGCATGAAAGGTGGCTGGGTGACTGTAGAGTGACGCATAATGAATGTATAATATCATCTCTAATGATTGTATAATATCATCTCCCCTTGCCAATGTAAGCCCAACCCAGCTTTCTGCTCTAGCATTCAGGGAATTATTTGGAAAAATGTCCTTTTTCCTTCTCCCAACACGCCATCCTCTTTCGCTGCTCTTGAGCCGGGCAAGTAAAACCTTCACACGGCTGATTTCCCTCCCCAGAAGAGGACTAGGGGAGGCTGCCTGACAGTCCTAGCTGCCCCTCTGGGGCACCCTCCTTGCCGGGCAGAGGAAGAAAACAATCCAGTTAGTCCTCGAGTTACAGCAGGATTGAGCTCAACATTTCAGTTGCTAAGTGAAGAGCAACCAGGATGATGAGGAGACTGGAGGCTGAAACCTACGAAGAAAGGTTGCAGGAACTGGGCCTGGCTGCTCAAGGGAAGAGAAGGACCAGGGGAGGCAGGAGAGCATCTTCCAGTATTTGAGGGGCTACCCCAGAGAGGAGGAGGAAGGGGTCAAGCTATTCTCCAAGGCACCTGAAGGCCAGACAAGGAACAATGGATGGAAACTGAACAAGGAGAGATTCAACCTGGAAATAAGGAGAAATTTTCTAACAGGGAGAGCAATCAACTAATGGAACAGAAGTTGCCTTCCGAAGTTGTGGGAGCACCATCACTTGAGACCTTCAAGAAGTGACTGGACTGGCATTTGTCAGAAATGGTGTAGGGTCTCCCGCTTGGGCGGGGGTTGGACTAGATGACCTACTAGGTCCCTTCCAACTCTGATTATCTGTTAATCAAGGAAAGAGGCAACCTAAAACTAAGGAGGAATTTTCTGACCGGGAGAACAATCAGTGGTATAGGGTCTCCTGCTTGGGCAGGGAGTGGGACTAGATGACCGACAAGGTCCCTTCCAACTCTGCTGATCTGTTATCTGTTAAAAAGGCAAGTGGCTTTTTTGGAAAAAGCACCCTTGGGACAAGGGTGACCTGAAGGAGGGAGAACCTCCGCAGATGTTTCCTCCTAGTTGTCTTGAAGGGGCCGTGGCTGCCCCAAGAGGAATCCCCCCTTGCATCAACCCCAATTCCTGGCAGAAGGGCCTGCAGCCAAGGAACGCTAGGAACCTGGTGGGCTGGGCCTCAGCCCACGTGGGCAGGATGAGACACGCCAGGCGGCTTGGAGGAACCCAGGGGCTTCCAGGTCCTGGCCTGATGGCCTGAGATAACGGAGAGAGAGAAGCGGATGAGAAGAGCTTGGTAGAGCAGAGGACGTCCACTCTGGCCCACAGGAAATACATGGAAATTGGGAGCACCAGAGTTGGAAGGGACCTTGGAGGTCTTCTAGTCCAACCCCCTGCTCAAGCGGGAGACCTGATGCGGGGGGAAGGTGTTTCCAACTTGGCAACTCCTGGATTTCAATTCCCAGAATTCCCCAGCCAGGTCTTACAGTCAAGGAATTCTGGGAGTTGAAGTCCACAGGTCTTAAAGTTGCCAAGGTTGGGCCCCTCTTCCCTACACCATTCTGGACAAACAGCTGTCCAATCTTTTCATGAAACAAGCCGTTCCACTGATTCATTGTCCTCACTGTTGGGAAATTTCCCCTTAATTTTAGGTTGGATCTCCACAACTTCCTTCTGTTGCTGGGGCCAGAAGCTGTTGGGCAGCCCGGTGACTTGCTGGTTCAGTGGAGTGATGGAGCAAGGCCTGGCTATCTTACCAAGGAGGTGGAATGGGCCAGGAACATCTCCGTTTCTGTTGCCTCTGACTCATACCTCGAGCTCAAGGGGTGATTCATCCTGATAGCTCTTCCCCCATCCTGGAACTCCCTCCTGAATCACAACAGTTGAGCGATCCTTCCAGCTTAAGATTGTTATGGTTTCCTTTGTGTAAAAGGCCTGGAGGGTAATGGCAAACTCAGATTCAGGGATGGCCCAGAAGGAGACTTGGAAGCGAGTTGATTGGCTGGCGTGGAATGCAGGAAATCCCTGAAGCTCATTTTCCACACATACTTGTGGGAAGGGTGGTTGGTGGTGGAATGGGTGTCCCAAACGCAACCAGTTCCCTGAAACACCTCCCCCCCCCCCCGGATTGGGCTAGATAGAAGACCTCTTCCAACTCCATCACTCTGTTCAACAGCAAACCCATTAACCTCAGCCAAGCCAGGTTGGGCTGACCACGGTAGCAGCTTTCCAATATTCCAGGGGTGGTCGCAGAGAAGAGGGGGTCCCCAACTATTCCGCAAAGCCCCAGGAGGCAGGACAAGAAGGAACGGATGGAAACTTATCAAAGCTGGCTGGGGAATTCTGGGAGTTGAAGTCCACGCATCTTAATGTAGCTGAGCTGGAAAAAAAAACAACACTGTGATAACCGATCAAAATTAGCACCAGCTAATCGGCCAGTCTCCCTTTGCGAGCAGAGAAGATCAAGGGGGTGTGAGAAGCAGGGCGGGGCTTCTCGTGAAAGAGAAAAAAAGGCAAAATAAGTTGGGGTGTGGCCTTCCAGGGAAGCTGGGGGTGAATAGGTGGGTGGGTGGGAAACAGGAATGCAGACATAACCTGGAAGAAGAGATGCACAGACACCAACATAAATGCTAACTTAGTCCAGGAAATAGGAGCAGGTGAGAAAGAAACTCAAGCTGATGCCAACGCGATTCTTTCAAGTAGAAGAAGGACAGGAGGAAGACCCCCTTCTGGGATTACACAATAGAATTCCAGGAGTTTGAGGGGCTGCCACAAAGAAGGGGGGGGGGAGGGTCAGCTTATTTTCCAAAGCAAAAAAAAAAAAAAAGAAGGCAGGACAAGAAGAAGCGAAGCATGGAAACAAATCAAGGAGAGGAGCAACTTGGAAGTAAGGAGAAACTCCCTCACAGTGAGGAGAATCAACCAGCCATTGTGGGGGCTCCAACCCTGGAGGTTTTCAAGAAGAAATTGGACAGGCATTTGTCTGAAATGGGATGGGGTCTCCTGGGGTTAGACTAGAAGGCCTCCAAGTTCCCTTCCAACTCTGAGTTCACACAATGTTGGTTTTCGGACCTGGCCTCCCTCAATAGTCACAGTGAGGGCAGGCAAGTGGGTTGCAATCTCCGACTAATTTCGGTCAAACTTGAAAGAAGCTAAGCTTTTTTCCAGTCTTGGTTAAGAAAAGTCCAGCCGAACCCTGGCTCCAGGGAAGACGTTTTCCGCGACGGCTCTCCGTAGGGTCCCTGGAGCAGCCACGATGCCTGAACGAGAGGTAACTTCCGCTTGGGAAGGAGATGCCTTGTAGGCAGGCGATAGATGCTTGGTGGAAGAATCCCTCAGCCCACCGGCCAACTGATTCATGCTATTTTTAGGAAGGAACAAAGTTCAGTTGACTCAGAGGAGGAACGCGCAAGGTATTTCTGTAGCAAATGGCAGATCCTGGAGCTGCGCTGGGCCGGAAGAGACGGGTGGGGGAGATGCTTCTCCCATTTCTGCTTTCTGAAACACGGCTTTCGGGGGCCCAAGAGAAGATGGCTGCCGCCTCAGGGAGATGGGGGGGGGCCTGTGTCGTAGGTGAAGCAATAGCTGGAAAGGATCCAGGTGGAATTGTCCACTTGCCTTATGAAGCAGAGTTCAAGGAGATTGTGTGTGTGTGGGGGGGGGAGAGTCTCTTGGGGCAGCCAGCCCCCGTTAGGACCAAACACCATTAAGAAGAAGGGTCCAAATTTCTTCTCTGTCCTCCCTTCTTCTCCCTTTTCTTCTCTGTTGGGTCAAGGACCTTCCTTAGGATTTCGGGGATTCTCTGCAAGGACCTTCAGGGGCGAAGACCTGCCAACCTGGTCCTGCAAAATCAGATGAGCCCACCTGCAACCCCTTGGCTGGGCCTCCCAAGGCATCCGTCATTCTCTTCCTCAGGTCCCGAATAATAGATTTCCTGCCTGGCCCAGGATTCCTTCCTTCCTTCCTTCCTTCCCTCCCTCCTTCCTTCCTTCCTTCCTTCCCTCCCTCCTTCCTTCCTTCCTTCCTTCTCCTTCCTCTTTTCTCCATGTTTTTTGATCCGCACCAGCAAGAAACCGTAAGGGCCCCGTCTGGAAGGCCCCACCTTGAGGAAGGGGGGTTCGAGCCCACAGCTGGATCCGGAGGAGGCAACCCAAGAGAGGGGAGGACCAGTACAGGGTGTGCCTGGTGGAGTTTTGCCAGGAATGGCTGAGGAGGAGGAGAAGGAGGCTGAAAAGTGGATTGACAGGCACGGAGGGTCATTTGGAGGTTTCTTGGCAGAGTTCTGGGCACGCATCTGGCCAAAGGGAGCGAACGTATGGGAAACGGAGAAGGGGAAGCGGAGAGTGGAAAACCTTTACCCAGCAGAAAAAGAGAGAGGACAGGGAAGATGTGAGGCCAGCTCCTCTGCCCACACTTGTCCGTGTGCCGAGCCTAAAAGAGGCCATTGTTTGAGGGGTGTGCGACAAAAAAGCACAGCTCAGTCTGAAATGAGATGACAGCCACATTCCAAAGGGAGCCAGAGGTTACTTCCGTTCAGGCATTTTTTCTTCCTAACAAAGTTTGGAGAAATAAACATGGGCCAAAGTCCAAAGCCGGAGAAGTAAAGGAAGAACAGCTGAGAAAAGGGGGGCGGAGCAGCTCCCTTTAGGACCGAGGCTCTGTGGTGGGGGGCCCTGAGATCCTGTACCCCGATGAGTCCTTGGGGCCTCTGAGCTTATCTGCATGCAGTTTCTTGACTGGGCAATTCTTTCCTTCTGAATGGTTGCTCTGATCTTCATCCGCTGTAATGCTGATCTGGGGGTCACGTGATCCCCCCTTTGCGACCTTCTGATGGGCAAGGGCTCACCAGATTCACTTAACGACCCTGTTACTCATTTAACAACTCCAGTGACGTGCCGCCCCCCCAAAAGGGTCATAAAACGGGGCAGACAACTCGCTTAGCAAGGGTCTCGCTTCCGTAGCAGCGCACACCTGGGGCTCAGTGGTAAGTCGAGGACCGCCTGGTAAGCCATACCTCCCCCCCACTGGAGCTCCACCTCCAGTCCTGATGCTTTTCTTGCCTGGCATCCCAGCTGCCTGCAGCCAGGGAGGGAGGGAGGGAGGGTTGGTAACACAACTGCCAGCACGGGATGTGTATGTGTGTGTGTGTGTGTGTGATGTTCCCCTTCCCTCCAGAATCTCAGCCTCGTGAAAATAAGGAAATGAGGTCGGTCTGCGGTGAAGGGGACTTTCCCCACTGCTGGACCCCTTGCAAGCGGCCGAGTGCCAGCACAGGAAAGGGCTGCGGAGCAATGGCAAGTGACTTTAAAGGGCAGCAGAAGTGGAGGAAGCTGAGTTTTGCTGAGCCCTCCAAGCCCCCCCATGCAGGCCTCCGGTTCCCCCCCCCCTCCTCCCCTTCTTCTTTCACTTCAGTGCAGGAGGTGAAGCCTTGGCTGGTTTGCCCAACATCCTCCGGAGCAGCTCCGCTCTTTCCCCTTCAATAGACTTGCCTGCGAGGAAGCCTTCCACGCCGAGGAGAGAGAAGGGCGTGTTGAAAACGCTTCCTTTCAATAAATCCAATTTTTAAAAGCAGTAACCGGGGCAGGAAAGTTGGCAGCAGAGCTGAGCTATGGTTTGTGGGGAAGAAGGGAAGGGGGAGCTTTTGCTGGCATGGAGACCCTCCCCCCATTTCCCCCAGGGCCACCTGGACTTGAAGCTGGAGGTCATCACCCCAACTCAGAAGGCAGAAGAGCTTCCACCCAATGTTGCCTCTGGTTGAAATAGTTCCCTCCAGAGATACCTGTGCCAACCGTGGAGGGAAGAAAGAGTGAGATGCCCCCTTTGGACTCCAAGGTCCCCCTCAGCTTCCCCTTCCCCATCACCCGTCGCCAAACCAAACACACATACACACTCACGCTACGGAGAAGTTTCCCAAGAGCGAAGACAATTAGTCCAGGGGCTTGCCTCCAGAACTTGTGAGGGCTTCAACACTTGTTTTGTTTTGTTTTAGAAGAAATTGAAATGGTCCAAGGTTCCCTGCCCGAGCAAAGGGGTTGGACTAGAAGACCTCCAAGGTCCCTTCCAACTCTGTTATTCTGAAGAAGAGGCCAAGCTTTGGTGTTTTGTTTGTGTTTTTGTGAGCCTGGTTACCATCTTCCCTGGCGGTTCCTTGCACGATTGCACAACCAGGTTGCTCTGCGGTTCCTGGCTGGAAGTTCTGGGGATGGTCCAGCTTGGCTGAGCCCCCAAATGTGGCTGAGCTCAGCTCTTGCAAGATGTCCGGACTTGGCCAGAAACCTTCTCCTGCACGGGCCGTTTGGCCACAGCTGCAGAGGAGTGACTTTCGGGAAAAACCGAGAAGAACGTGCTAAATCCGGAGCATCTGGCCTGACTTTGGGATTGGGTAAAGGCCAGAGAGATGGAAAAGGAAGGAGGGAGGAGGGTTTTTCAGGGGTCTGGAAAGAGGGAAACCCGGAAGCAGGAGGCAGAGGGGGAGGGGGGCTTTTGATGGTCACAGCAGATCATCAGCAAAAGGGGCAGAAAAAACGGATGGAAACTGAACAAGGAGAGATTCAACCGAGAAATAAGGAGACATTTCCTTGCCAGTGAGAGCAAATAACCAAACAGAGCAAAAGTTGCCTTCAGAAGTTGTGGGAGCTTCATCCCTGGAGGCTTTCAAGAAGAGACTGGACTGCCACCGGTCAGAAATGGTGTAGGGTCTCCCGCTTGGGCCGGAGGCTGGGCTGGATGACCCACAAAGTCCCTTCCAACTCTGTTAATCTGTTTCTAAAAGTACCACTTTGAATCCATCCGGTCTCAAAAATGAAACCAGTGTGTCCACAGGCTAAGAAATAAAAAAAGCTATAAAGCTGCCAATATTCATTTCTGTCGGTAATTAAAGATTAAACAAATGAGACATTTAAAGCTCATTGATTACAGGTAGTCCTCGAATTACGACCACAATGGAGCCCCAAATTTCGGTTGCCTAAGGGAGATAGTCGCTAAGCAAGTTTTGCCCCACCTTTCTTGCCATGGTGGTTAAAGAGATCGTTGCAGTTGTTCAGTGAGTGAACAGAGTTTAACAGATTAACAGAGTTGGAAGGGACCTCTTAGGTCATCTAGTCCAACCCCCCGCCCAAGAGTTACATGCTTATGAAGTGAACCTGGCTTCCCCCTTGACTTGGCTGGTCAGAAGGTCGCAATAGGGGATGATGTGACCTCTGGACACTGCAATTGTCATAAATATAAGTCAATTGCCAAGCGTGTGAATTTTGATCACAAGATCCTACGGTCCTTAAGTGTGAAAAATGGTCATGTCACATTGTTTAGTGCCGTCGTAACGTCGAATGGTCACTAAATAAACTGTGGTAAGTTGAGGTCTGCCTGTATTTGTTGGAAAGCTCAATGTGGAGAGTCCAGGAAAAGGTTTTCCAACCTTGGCCACTTTAAGACGTGTGGACTTCAACTCCCAGAATTCCTCAGCTAGCAAACCTGGCTGAGGAATTCTGGGAATGGAAGTCCACACATCTTAAAGTCCCCAAGGCTGAAGACCCCGGCACTGGCATACTGGCTGGGGGATTCTGGGAGTTGAAGTCCACACGTCAAGGTTGGCCACTCCCGATGTAGAATAAGCAACGATGCCGCTGTCTCCTGCCCATCTTGCAATCGATCCCTGAGCCTTATCTCACCACCCAATCGGAGCTCGCCCAGGGAGGCGTCAGGGCAGGCCAGGGGCTGGTTGCAAACACCTGGCAAGGTGGCGGCCAGGCGCTCCAGAATGTGCCCAGAACCAGGAAGTGGCGCCTCTCCTCCACCCGCGAAGATGCCCCGAGGGCGTGGGGGAGGGGGGGAGGTTGGCAGCCAGTCAGGCTTTCGCTGTGACACTGGCCAGACAAGGCGGGTGCCTCTCTTGGGGAAACCCACGGATGCTCTCACACGACGGCCACGTTACCCAAGGGGCAGATCCGGCAGGTCTGGAAGGGATCCAGGGATCCTGCCAGTTCTCCCTGGAAGAGATTTCCCCCACATCAAGAACCCGCCTGCCACCCTGATGCGGGGTCTTCTCTGTCTTCTTCGCCAGGGGCAGAACCTCCAGGTGGAGAGGCAGTCTACCCTGGGGTCAGAGGGGTCTGTCCTGAGGATAACTGGGCCGTTTCTGGGCTCCTGAGCTCTCCCCTTTCTCGGGGGGGGGATGCAAAAGAACAGAGATGGGCAAAGCCTGGAACGCCAGGTGGGAACCAATGTGAAAAGTACGAGCAGCAAAATATGTGACATCCTGCTCCATGGAGTTTGCTATTTCAGGACTTCAGATTGACCCCTGGGGCTTGCCCTGCCCCCCTTCTCCCAAATTCCTGATTTTATCTCAAAGGAGGAAAGAGGGGTGTCCCTTTGCATCCGACTGGATCGGAGCCCCCTCCCCCCTTGCAAAGCTGGATTTTTTTGGGGGGGGGGTTAGGACAGAAGTAAAACTATGCACATGCAAGAACAGTGGACTTTGGAAGGTGTGACGGTGTGTTGTACAACCTCTGGATCAGAGGGCAGAGTGGCGGCTGCTTTCACGGAAATGGGATTTCTGGCAACTATGAGTCACACCAGCGGTCAGAAGGGGCCATGTCCAGCCTGGGAGGGTCCAGCGATGAAGCCCCCCCCTCCCCCCCCCAAGTGGAAACCAGGGTGGCATGGGCTCCTCTCGGGCTGGGCCTGCAAAGAAAAGTTTCTCTGCTTTCTTTGTATGACTCACAAGCATTTGTTTAACGACTGTTGACGGTTGCGACGGCATTGAAAAAAATGACTTATGGCCATTTTTCGCACTTACAACTGTTGCAGCGCCCCTGTGGTCAAAATTCAGATGCTGGGCAATTGATTCGTATCTATGACGGTCGCAGTATCCCGGGATCATCTATTCCAGGGGTCTCCAACCTTGCCAGCTTTAAGACTTTTGGACTTCAACTCCCAGAATTCAACCTCAGACTTGTGGACTTCAACTCCCAGAATTCCTCAGTCAGCTGGCTGAGGAATTCTGGGAGTCGAAGTCCCCCGGTCTGAAAGCTGTCAAGGTTGGAGACTCCTGAGCTATTGCATAAGCAAATGCAAGCAGGGAAGCTCGATTCACTTAACAACCGGGTTACAATTGAACAACGTTAGTGATTCGCTTTAACCACCACGACAAGGAAGGGTCGCAAAACAGGGAAAATTCACTTCTGTCTCACTCAGCAACGGGAATCCTGCCTTCAGTTTGCAGCTGTCAGTGGGCGGGGGGGGGGTGTCTCTTTTCTAGCCAGAACTAGCTATAACCTGCCTCCTGCCAAGACCGAGATTCCACTCGAGCATGCGCAGAGTGCCACTGCTCTATGGCCCAAGGTGGGAAGGTTGAGCTGAAGGGGGAGGGGGTGAGTTTCAGGTGAGTTTCTCCTGGGGCCGCGGGCATCCCTGCCAGGCTGGCTCCCTGGCGATGACTCGGCAAAAGCCGTGGTTGCCTGGCACTGTTGTCCCTCTGGCAACGGGGCGAGTGCGTGGCGCCTGTGTGTGTGTGCCAGTGTGTGTGCGTGTGTGTGTGTGTTTGCCTTTCAGGGCAGTGGTGAGCATGTGAGGCTGATGTCAGTGGTCATGGGGGGGCAGAGCAGCTCCTCCTTACACATCGTTTATGTAACGCTGGGACTGCCCAGAGGCTTCCGGGAAGAACCTGGCTTAGCGTCGCTTTGCCTTACCGGCGCTGCTCGGGGGCGGCAGGGATCTCCCAGCCTCTGGGCACAGCTGCTGCCCTTCCCACACGGTCTGCTCCGGGGTCCCGGCTGGCCTCGTTGCCCCTCAGCCGTGGGGTCTGCAGCTGGCCAGAGCAACACTGCCCCCCGCCTCCCCATTTACTCAATCCCCTCCACTTCAGGGCAAAAAGCACTGGAACTCTGTACAGGCTCCGAGGAACCTTCACCCTGCTCCCACCCCCAGTCGTGCCACACCTTCCGTATCATGGAGCCTCGGGGAAAGTTCATCAAAGAGGCTGGGAATCTTTGGCTGCCCACCCTCACTCAGAGTCAGGAGGGGTCTGGGAAGGCTCCAAACTTGGCCACTTTCAGCCTGGCAGACTTCAACTCCCAGAATTCCCCAGCCAGCTTGCTGGCTGGGGAATTCTGGGAGTTGAAGTCCGCCAGGCTGAAAGTGGCCACAGACAATCTCTTCCCTGCCCTCCATTTGGTTCTTGGCACAAAAGAGGCAGCCTTTTCTCTCCACTTGCTTGGTTCCCCAGGGCTCAGGACCCCAAGACTGTCACAGGGCTTCTGAGCAGGTGCAGAG
Organism: Emydocephalus ijimae; assembly: GCA_004319985.1. Taxonomy (NCBI): domain Eukaryota; kingdom Metazoa; phylum Chordata; class Lepidosauria; order Squamata; family Elapidae; genus Emydocephalus; species Emydocephalus ijimae. The sequence goes on from BHEV01018568.1 coordinate 36,348, forward strand.
TGCCTTTCAGGTCAATCCCTGCCTTGACCTCCCTTTGGCTGAGCAATCAAGCCAATCTTGACGAGGAATCAAAGGCCAAGAGTTCGTAGCTTACGAAACTTCAACAGAATATGAAGCACCCAAAGGTTAAAAAAAACCCTGAAATATATAGGTTAAAGTACAGGTATGGTCCTTGTTTGTACAACAGTTCATTTAGTGACCGTTCAAAGTTCACGACCCTTTTTCATACTTATTACCATGGCAGCAGCATCCCCCGTGGTCACGTGATCAAAATTCAACCGTTTGGCAGCTGACTCATATTTACGACGGGGGGGTGTCATGTGATTCCTCTTTGTGACCTTCCGGCCAGCAAGGTTAATGGGCTAGCCAGATTCACTTAACAACCGTGTGACCAACTTGACAATGGCCATTGATTCACTTTACAATGGGGGCAAGAAAGGTCATAAAAATGGGACAAAACCACACTGAACCGCCATCTCACTTCACAACTGAAACGTTGGGTTGAATTGTGGTCGTAAAACGAGGACTGCCTAGATTCTTTGGGGAACCTCTCCACAAAACCTCCCAGGGGTGGGTGTGTGTGTGTGTGTGTGTGTGTGTGTGTGTCTTTGCACAGCTTTGCAAGGCCTGCAGGGCCGTTTCCGGACGGGGTGTGTGTGTGGGGGGGGCTGGCTTGGAGCCCAGGAGAGGCGACTCATCTGTCCCCAGCAAGTTTCCTCCGCTGACGTGACTCAAACCGATTCCGGCTGAGAATCGGAGCCCAGCTGGAAGGCCAGCAAAGGGTTAACGGCCTCCCTGCCTGCCAGGGGATTTTGCTGGGAGAACAAAACCGTGAGGTCATTGTGTACAGAGGCTCAGGTGAGGTGTTGACAACTCAGTTCTTTGGTTATTTTACTACATCTTCCTGCTCATGAGCCAGGGGGAAGAACCTCCCACCGTGGCCACTTTCAGCCTGGCGGACTTCAACTCCCAGAATTCTCCAGCCACAAACTGAGCAGCTTTGACCCAAGAGCAAAGCTGGCTGGGGAATTCTGGGAGTTGAAGCCCTCCAGGCTGAAAGTGGCCACGGTGGGAGAGCCCTGCTGTCGAGGACTCACAGCCTGGTGGAGTCTTTTAAGTTTGGACCTGTGGCAAGGGGTGGGTTCAGGTTTGGGCCTGGGCTCCACTGTGTGGTCGTAAGTCGAGGACGGCCTATATTTGGGGTGGCCCCAACGTCAGGGAAGGGAACAGCCCCGGCTGCGACTGGTTTTTCAGGCGCCATGAGTAACTTCCAAGAGTCAGTAAAGATGACGTGAAAAGTTGCTTAGGCTGCAAGAGAGCTGACCTTGGAACAGGGAGGCACACTGAACGCACAACCGCCCACCCACACAAGCACACAAAGGCACACAAGGATCCAGACAGGTTTTCCCAATCGGGGGAAGTTACTCTGGGACACTCCCAGCAGTAAAAGGAGGTGAACTCACTGACATGGTGCAAGTCGGTTGTGGGGACTCCGGAAAGCCAAAGGAGGCGGCTCCTGAAACTTCCCAAATTTTGAAATTAAAACTTTTCTGTTACTGGGCCATGGGGGGGGGACGGGGGAGGGCAAAGGTCTTCCTTGTGGGTTGGGTGAGAGTCCAGACACCCCCCCCCTTAATCCGGGGTGCATTTCAAGAGTAAATCTGACGCACGGCTCCTGGGAGTCACATCACACATGGATTGGGACAGGTCACCGTCGACTTATGACAGTTCCGTTTAGTGGCCGTTCAAAGTTACGACAGCACTGAAAAATCAGACTCAGGAATGGTTTTCACACTTGCGACCATTGCAGCCTCCCCGTAGTCACACGCTTGGCAGCTGACTCGTATGTATGACGGTTGCAGGGTCCCTGGGGGAGGGTGTCACATGATCCCCTTTGGTGACCTCCTGACGAGCAAAGACAATGGAGGAAGCCAGATTCATTTCATGACGATGTTACTGATTCAACAACGGCAGTGATTCAGTTAACCCAGAGGCCTCCAAACTTGGCCACTTTAAGATGTGTGGATTTCAACTCCCAGAATTCTCCAGCCAGCACAGCTGGCTGGAGAATTCTGGGAGTTGAAGTCCACCCGTCTTAAAGTGGCCAAGTTTGGGGACCCCTGAGTTATCCAATTGGCAGGAAAGTCGTTAAATGGGGCAAAACTCAGCTGACAAACTTCTCCTTTAATAACATAAATCTTGGACTCAATTGTGGCTGTAAAAGTCCAATATCCAAGAACCCTTTATAGTACTTTTCGTGGTTTTGGCATTTTATTCTTTGGTTTATAAGCTTCTTTTAAACTGCTTAATAAGCAAACCGCCTGTCTCCTTGGTCACGTCAAGGCAGACTCTGACGTGTGGCCAGCTGAGCCAGGGCTCCTTCCATGCATCATTCCAACCAGCCTGACTACGCAGGAGAAATTGCGTCTCTCTCTCCCCCCCACCCCCAAATCCCTAACTTCCCAAATCCCCACCGGCCTCGGGGAAAACCACAGGTTCAAGTCTGAGCACATCTTCTCTATATTAAGCATAGCGCAGGAACAGAACTTTCTGCTGGCCCCAGGCTCTCCTGTGCTTCTCGTGCGGAAATGAAATCTGGAATGGAGGAAGGAGGAGAGTCCGGGGTCTCCGTGGGGATGCAGCGCCAGCTTCTTGTGAAAGGTTTGGGATACATGGCCCCCCCCCCCCCCCCCCGCGTGTCCTCAAAGGGGAGTTGCAGGAATGCTGGAGACATAATACTCACCTACGGAAGGGAGTATTGGTAGCTCTGGGTTGAACTGTGCGGTCCTTGGTGCTCTCTGAGCTGGGTTTTCTTGCAGACAATTTGTGACCCAACTAGGGAACAACTTCAATGCTAGAAGGAAGAGGTATGTGGAGAGGAGGAGGAGGGTGGACTCCTTGATGCTCCCTGAACTTAGTATTTTCTTGAGACATTTCATTACCAAACTAGCTAACATCCTCAATGTTAGGTTAAACCTTAATCTCTTCTAGTGCTTATGACGGCCCCTAGTTAGGCCATGAAACGTCTGCAAGAAAACCACCAAGTTCAGAGAGGACCAAGGACCCCACAGGCAGCCGCTGCCGCCGCCTCCTCCTCCTCCTCCCCTCTACACACACTCCACTCCCTTCTAGCCCTGATGGTGTTATCTAGTTTGGCAAGAAAACAACGACGCTCACAGAGCGCCCAGGAGCCCACGTGAGATCCAGCTCAGCAGGAGAGGCATGCGCTGGCTGAGCACTTGCTGGGTTTCATTGTTGTGAGCCACCCAGGTTGATTTACCTGAGACGGGTGGTTACCTATTTAAGGGCTGTTAATTTTAATGTTGATGGGATTTTTTAAATCTATGTTATGATGGCATTGTAAGCTGCCCAGAGTCACTCTGGCTAGTAAGAAGCGCAGCCTATGCCAGAAAGAAAGAAAGAAAGAAAGAAAGAAAGAAAGAAAGAAAGAAAGAAAGAAAGAAAGAAAGAAAGAAAGAAAGAAAGAAAGAAAGAAAGAAAGAAAGAAAGAAAGAAAGAAAGAAAGAAAGAAAGAAAGAAAGAAACTTGTGTGCATGCATCAAATCAGCAGCCCAGGGGTTTGAGGTACCCCATTTTTCTAGGATTCGGGAAAGAGCCATCAAGTCAGGGGTCAGCGGGATAAAAACTAGGTTCCAGTTGATTAACCTCTGATCAGTGCAACGATATAATCCTTGGCTTCTCTACACCTGCTTCATTTTCCCCTTTCATCAGGTTGAAAAGGCTGCTTGGGTCCAAGATTGGGCAGTCCTAGGGGGTGGGGGATGGGGCCAAGGATGAGGTGACGAGGACGAGAGCCCAAGAGGGAAGTTTAAAGGCTTTGGAGTGTAAGACGGAATGAAAAGCAAAACTAGGTCTCTCTTTGGGAAAGAAAGAAGAAAAAAAAAGCGGGACTAGGAAGCCGTGTAATTTCTGGGAAGGAGGGAAGGGGGAGGGGCCGGAGGGTTGAGTGGGTGGGCTCCACCTTGGGGACCCAGTTGGGTCCCTTTCTCAGGCACGGAGCCGCTGCCAGGAATCAGCTCCCAGGCAGGGCAAGGCTTCCAAGGAGGAGAAGCGGCTCCGAGCTGGGGAATTCCCTGCCTGTCTGCTCTGCAGCTGATGGAAAAACCCTCCCGCGGAGGGGAGAGACCAGTGGGCCAGAGTGGGGGATGTTGGGAGGGGATTGCCTGGGCAGCCGGTTGCCAGGAGGGCTTGGCACGCGACTGCCCGGAAGGGAGGAAAAGTCCCCGCGGCTGGGCTGGAACGGCAAGTCCCCTCTCCAGCCTTTCGCCCTCCAGGGAAGGGGGGGCTTTCCTGGAAAGGGATCCTGCCTTGCTTCACCTACTCCGGTTTCTCTGGAATTGAACCATCGCTTGAACCGTCACTTTGAACGCACACCCGGAATGCGGCATGCGCTACAATGAAATTGCACACAACGCACACTATATAAACACGGCAAAATAAATAAATAAATAGAGAGAGAGACGAAAAAAAAGATGTGTTGGGCTGATCCAGAGTTTGGATCTGTTTTTTTAGATCTGTTTTAGAGGGAATCTCAAACACAGGTAGTCCTCCACTTAACAACAGTTCATTTAGCAACCAGAACTGAGAAAAGGGACTTAGGAGTGTTTTTTTCACAGTTATGACCTTTGCACCATCTGCATAGTCAGGTGATTTAATTCAGACACCTGGCAAACGGTTCATATTTACGACCGTTGCTGTGTCCCTGGGGATCCCGCGATCCCCCTTTGCAACTGTCTGACAAGCAAAGTCAACAGGGAAGGCAGATTCACTTAACGACCGTGTTCTTAGCTTATCGACTGCTGTGATTTGCTTAACAATGGTGGCAAGGAAGGTCGTAAGATGGGGCAAAACTCATTGAACTAATGTCTCCCTTCACCACAGCCTCAATTGTGGTCGTAAGCTGAGATAAGTTTTGGTTTGTTTGCTTCCTTATTATTCACTTTTCTGCATCGCCCACAAAGGGGGAATTTCTGGGCATTATACCTTCAAATGTGAAAATATAGAAATAGTACACAATGGGAAAATGTTGGCGTGAGAATGTGAGGCGTGACGCGTTAAGGGGAGGCAAGACACATAAAAACCCAGTTGAAAATAACAGTAACTTTCTACAGGAAGGGGCTGATCCAGCTCTTTCTCACGAGTTGTTTTGCAGACCGGATGGATTAAATCAGGGATCTCCAACCTGGGCAACTTTTAAGACTTGTGAACTGCAACTCCCAGAATTCCTCAGCCAGCGAAGCTGTCTTGAAGTTTTAAAAGTTGCCCAGATTGGAGACCCCGTTGGCTATTTGAAAGCCCAGCAGATGTTTACAGCTGCCAAAGGAAGGTTGGGAAAACTTTGGCTGGACTTTCACTTGGGGGGGGGGTTCTGCTCTCCCATGAGACATGTTCAGAGCCCCCGGGGGAGCAGGCTGGCATGAGCCTCGGCTCTGGCATCCTGAACCAGGCTGGTCTGTGGAGCTGTGCCATCATCGCCTGAGAAAAATGCTCGGAGGGGTTGCATCACTTAAGAGGCCGGCGTGTTTGTTCAGGGCTTAGGGACCAAACCCCTTGGAGCACAAGGCAGCCCACTGGACAAATGACCAGAGTTATGGACTAGGAGATTCCAATTCTAAACACATGGATCAGATCCTGGGCCTTTGGCCTCTCTCTCCCTCCCTTTTTATGAGGTGGGAGGGGGGCTGGTCATGGTGTGGGGAACATGGACTGGTGGATAAGGGGGGGGGAATACAGGTGATCGACTTATGGCCACCATGGAGCCCCAAAGATTCTGCCGCTGAGCGAGGCAGTTTTTAAGTGGGATTCACAAAATGAATCTTGGATTTTGAGTTTTGCGCCCGTTTTACCACCTCTTCCTCGCCACCGTTAAGTCAATCACCGCAGTTGTAAAGTGAGTCATTAAGTGAGTCCCTGCACTGACTTTGTTTGTCATAAAAGGGGATGCTGCAATCATCATAAATATGAGAGTTTCCAAATTTTGATTGCGTCGCCAAGGGGGTGCTGCAGCGGTCCTAAACGTCCCTTTTCTCGGCGCTGTTGCAACTTCAAAGGGTCACTAAATGAATGGCTGTATGTCGAGGACTACCAGTAAGCCAGATTTCATGGTTATGGGTTGATTGATAAAGTGCCTTAGCCCCCCCCCCTCCATCTTACAAAGGCAGAAGAGTCCCAAACTCCGTGTGGTTCCTGGTGACTTTGAGAAGGGAAAAACCCCAAAGGCTTCTGGGAAAAGAGAGGCTGAGCACCCGAAGGATTCTGGGAAGGAGGAAAAAGTCGCTTCCCTCCGAATGATGGGGAAAGGGGCCCTTTCGCTTCCTCTTGTCATCCCGGCCACTTCTCCTTTGCACCGGTTGCACAAAGCACCGCAAGTGACAACGCAGAAGCAAATATCGCACAATCGGTTGTTGACTTCCCTTCTTGGCTGGTGGGGAAGTCACTGATGCAGACAGGAAATTGCGCTGGCGAAACAGGAAGCAGCACGCAGGAGGGACCCGCAAGGCTCTCAATTGCGTAACCCCACAGCCCCCTTCGAAACACAACCAACCAGGGACAAACAGAAGCGCCCGTCATCAGGGCCCAGCACGGCCCCCACCTCTTGGATTGGGGCGAGAAGAGCTCCTGCCCCCCCCCGAAGGCCCAGAGTCCCTCCCCCCGATCCTTTTGTAGCGCGGGGGCACCCAGAGGTGGCCTTGTACAACGGGCGTGCGGTGGCAGAGCTGATGGGCTCAACCTCCTTGGCCTCTGAGCATGTGCGGAGGGAGGACTCCAAGGAGGGGTGCACATGAAATCCAGGCTGGTCACACTGGTGTGGTTGACATTTTGAGCCCAATCTGCCGGCATTGCAGGTACTCCTCAACTTACGCCCACAATGGGGCCAATTTTCTGTTGCTAAGCAAGACAGTCATTAAGTGCGTTTTGCCCCATTTCTTTCTTCCCACTGGCATTAAGTGAATCTCTGTAGTTGTTAAGCGAATCTGATCCCAGGACACTGCAAGAGTCATAAGTATGAGTCAGTTCAGCTATCAAGCATCTGAATTTTGATCACGCAGATGCTGCAAAGGTCGTGACTGTGAAAAATGGTCACAAGGCACCTTTTGCAGCACTGTTCTAACTTTGGTTTTTTGTTTTTGCAATAATTTTTTTTTAATTTTTTTTATTTTAAAAAACATCTCTTTAGATGAATAATGTGGTTCCCGTTTTTTACATTTCAGTACAAACGTGATTACATATTCATGCTTACATATTCAGTTTTCATATCCAAATTCATATCATATTATTACTTATTCCATTTTTCTTTAAATATTCCCATATTTAAGTTAGTGATGTTTTAACTTTGGTCACTAAATAAATTAAATCGAGGACTGCCCGTGCGCCTAGTTTGCTATGTTGTAAGCTGTCCTTGGTTGCACATGTATGAGTTTCCCCCTCCCCCATAAATGTATTCTATAATGCTCTGGCCAAAGAAAACCAAAATATTCCCCATAATAATTGAGCACCGTCGGCGTTGACAAACTCAAGTCAATTGCAAAAGGCATCTTGACTTGGAAGAGCCTCCATCCTGCGACCACCACATCTGCCTCTGTCAGGTGCTTGGGACAGACGTGAGCCTCGGATAAAAATACCAGATCCAGTCTAAACATCTGGCTGACTGTGTGACAAACCGTGACCATGATTTATTAGTTGAATACTTGAAAAGCTTCGTCATTGACAAACCCAACGTTGATCAATTGCCAAAGATGGCTGGACTTGGAACAGCCTCCTGTGACTGGATGCAAATTCAGACCGACAAGAGCAACCTCTGCCTATTTCAGGTCCTTGATGGGAAGGACTCGATCGGTGCACCCAAAGGCCACATCCAGTCTAAACATCTGGCTGACTGTCCGCAGAGCCACAATCAACTTTTCTCATCTTAAGACTGACCCTGATCGGTTAAGAGATCCGCCGGCATTCAAGGGACCGTGAATAGCCAGCAAGGCGGGGTCGGGGGGGCTCTTGGGACCTTCCTTGTCCCCCCAGCTTCGTCCTCCTCCATCTGCTACCACTGCTTCTCACATTCATGGCCCAAGGGCTGGGAAAACCCTCCGCAAATGGCAGCTGTCTGGCCTCCTTGAGACACCCCTGACTCATCATCCCAGCCCACTGGCTACAATTTCACGGGGGCTGAGCGGCTGGGGAAGGGCACTGTTTGGCAGGGGGAAGCAGGGGTGGGGGAAATGGGCAGGGGGAGGAGGAGGGCACAATAAACTGCTTAAAAAAAAAAAGAATCGGTTCCTCTTTGTCACCCTGCCAGCATCACCTTGAATCGCGAAGGGCGAAGCAAGAGAAACAGGTGGAGGGACTTGGGGAAAACCAGGAGGGGGGGGGCATCTGGGGTATTCTGGGAATTGAAGTCCACGAGCTTTAAAGTTGCCAAGGTTGCCCCCAGCCCCGTTTGCCTAGAGCGGGAGACTCCAAATGCAGCCCCTTTTAAGACATATGGACTTCAACTCCCAGAATTCCCCAGTCAGCTGGCTGGGGAATTGTGGGAGTTGAAGGCCATAAGTCTTAAAAGTGGCCGAGTTTGGAGACCTCTGGCCTAGAGCAGGGGTCTCCAACCTTGGCAACTTTAAGCCTGGAGGACTTCAATTCCCACAATTCCCCAGCCTTCTGGGAGTTGAAGTCCTCCTGGCTGGGGAATTTGGGAATTGAAATCCTCCAGGCTTAAAGTTTTGCTGGCTGGGGAACTCTGGGAGTTGAAGTCCTCCAGGTTTAAGTTGCTAAGGTTGGAGAGCTCTGGCCTAGAGGATGGATGGGCGGGTGGATGGATGGACAAGTGGACAGATGGACAGACAGCTGGCTGGATAGATGGATAGATGGACAGACGGCCGGACAAGTGGACGGATACAGGTGAGGGATGGATGCAGACAGAAGAGAGACACATAGATCTGCACACATAAGAATTTTCTCTCTTTCCAGAGGAGGGTCTGTGGCCCTGCTTGCAACCCCTCCCTTTTCCTCCCCCGCCCTTTGAACCAAAGACTTTCCCAAACTCTCCCCGAGGCCATCGCCTCCTTGACTGCGACAGGGTTGCTTCCCACTCACAGCTTTGGGCGAGCAATCCCAGCCCAGCCCGGGCAGGCATCCGCAGGAGGAGTCCCGCCGAAGCCAGGGGAGAGAGGAGCACCCTACCCAGCCCCATTGTCCTCGGAGTCATGAAGGCTGCTTAGTAAACCCTGATTAAGCGCCTTTATTCACGCGGGCACTGAGTTTATGTGGCTGATTCTGAGACACGATGCAATCGTGAATTTGGTCGCAGTGCCTTCCTTCGGTTGAGAAGGAAATGGGGGAGGAGGCTGGGAGAACCCTATGCCCCCTCGGGGGAGCTTCCTCCTTTCCTTTTCCTTAGCCAAGCTACCTCCTGGCCATGGGCAGAGTTCTGCAGAAGAGCCTCCGCCATCCAGGTGCTCCCCTCATTTTGCCCACCCAAAAGAGTTTGGGGAAGGGGAGAGGAGCCCCTTCGGAAGCCGACCCCCTGGCAGGGGGTTCTGCCAACAGAATAGGGGAGGGGGCAGGTTTGGGCTGTGGAGAACAGAGGCCAGTCCGGGCAGGGTCTGGGAGTACAGCCACGGCGTAAGACAGCTGCACCCCGTGATCGGATCCTACCCACTCATAGGTGCACCCGACTTTGTCCTTGGGGAGAGCTTGCACAGACTGATTCATTTGTGCACTCAGGACCAAAGTCCTCGACTTGCAATGGTTCGTTTAGTGACCGCTCAAAGTTACAGCGGCACTGAAATAAGCCACTTATGACCATTTCTCAGAGTCACGGCCTTTCCTCTGGTCACGTGGTCTACATCCAGATGCCTGGCGACTGGCTCGCATTTATGGCGGTGTCCTGGGATCGTGTGATCCCCTTTTGCCACTGTCCCTGGGGAAGGCAGAGTGACTGAACAACCACGATGTAAAAAAGAGATGTTGAGACTCTGGAAACAGTGCAGAGAAGAGCAACCAAGAGGAGGAAGGGACCAGAGGCCAAAACAAATCGAGAACAATTGCAGGAATTGGGTCTGCTTAGTTTAATCAGGTTAGTTTAATAAAAAGAAGGACCAGGGGTGACATGAGAGCAGCCTTCCGGGATTTGAGGGGCTGCCACAGAGCGGAGGGAGGGGGTCAAGCTCTTCTCCAAGGCCCCTGAAGGCAGGACAAGGAGCAACAGATGGAAACCACACAAGGAGAGCAGCAGCCTAGGACTTAGGCCGGAATTTCCCGTTAGACCAGTCCACTGGTGGAAGGGTTTGCCTCCTGGAATGGTGGCTCCATCCCTGGAGGGTTTTCAGAAGAGACTGGACAAACATTTGGCTGAAAAGGTGTGGGATCTCCTGCCCGAGCAGGGGGTTGGACTAGCGGACCTCCAGGGTCCCTTCCAACTCTTGCTATTTTGCATTCACGTGGGAAAAAAATGGCACCCAAAGGTCCACCGCATGGTTTGCTCTTGGGCCCCACCTACGGGTCAGAAGGCACACTGCAGGAAGCCAGGGCTTGAAGCTGCAGGGTTAAAAAGAGGTTTGATCCAAGTGCTCGGAAAATGATTTGAAGCTGCCTGACAGCATGCAGGGGGCAACCTCCCCCCCCCCAAAAAATCATTAGTCCTTCAATTCACTTCTTCCAGTGCTCCCTTTATGGGACATGTTTGCAAAGCAGGGAATGCAAAACAGGGCGAACGCTGTTCCCACACCAGATGACCCCAAACCAGGGGGCCCCAAACTTGGCCACTTTTAAGACCTGTGGACTTCAGCAAAGTTGGCTGGAGAATTCTGGGAGTTGAAGTCCACAGGTCTTAAAGTGGCCAGTTTGGGGACCCCTGCCCAAAACGGACGCTTCTTAGCTTGGCTCAAAACAAGACAAAACATTAAAAAAAAGAGGAGAGGCAGCCCATGTGTCACCGTTTTCTGAACTGACACCTGCAGTGTGTGTGTGTGGGGGGGGGGAAGCCCCACAGGCAGCTGCACGAGGGAGCGAGGATTGTGAATTGCGTGGTATGGTTTCACACTCGCTCAGCAAAACACAGGAGCTTTGCCCTGCAGCCAGGAAAGTTATTGGGCTTAAAGTCAAAGGAAGGCCTTCCGGGGGAGGGGGGGCTCCACCACCTCAGAACATGTGAATCCTGCTTTTTTTCTCACCCCCCCCCCACGTTGGGGGCACTGGGGTGGGCTGCTCTTGCCTTGCCAGGACCACTGAAGGCCAAAGTGGGTGGGTGGGCGTGGCTCAGTGTCCTCTTTGCAATTTGCAACGATAAACTGCGTGGGCTGGGGACGTGTGTGTGTGTGTGTGTGTGTATGTGTGTGCACAAACGGAGCACAGGGGTGCCTCGACTTACGACAGTCGGGACTTTCCCTTGCTAAGCGAGGAGATTGTTCAGTGAGCTGCACGTGATTTTATGAGCTTTTTTTTGCCACGGTTGCTAAGCGAACCCCTGCAGTTGTTAGGTGAATCATCACACAGTCGTTAAGTGAATCCAGTTTTCCCCACTGACTGCCTTCCTGGGCCAGTGGAAGTGGCTTGGATGAAGCCCTATGTGGGTGGTTCTCACCACCAACCGCCTCCAAAGACCTTTTGTGGCCATGAACCCTCAGGTTTGCTCACTACGATATGAAACAGGTGCTGGGACCCTAGAACAGTGACGGGCGGCCAACCTTTTCGTTGTGGTGTGCTGAAAGTGCGCAATGCCGGCACTCACAATGTAATGCACCCCATCTGCCCCGCATATATGCGTGCAACACTCCCCGAACCCTTATCCTGCACTGTGCATGTCTGTGCCTCCCAGCTGATTTTCGGCCTGTTTGAGGCCGTTTTCACCCTCCTGGAGGCTTGAGGGAAGCCTCGACAGCCTCGGGAGGCCAAAAAACAGGCCCGTTTCAGCACTTCTGGTATTTCCGGAAGGCCCGTTTTTCGGCCTCCCGAGGCTGCTGAGGCTTCCCTCAAGCCTCCAGGAGGGTGAAAACGGCCTCAAACAGGCCGAAAATCAGCTGGGAGGCATGCACAAGCGCAGGTAAGTGGAGCTGGGGCTTGCGTGCCCCCACAAATGGCTCTGCAGGCCACCTGTGGCACGTGTGCCATAGATCCGCCATCACAGCCCTAAAAAGTATGCAGAGATAGGAAGATGGCAAGTGACTTGCACGATGGTTCAATTGCACGATGGATGGTTGAGAGAACTGGGGATGTCCAGCCAAAGGGAGGAGAGAAGGACGAGGGGGCACAGGGTAGCATCTTCCAACGTTTGAGGGGCTAAAAAGGACCTCTTCTCCTGAAGGCAGGACAAAAAATAAAACCATGGATGGAAATTAATCAAGGAGAAGCAACCGGGAACTCAGGAGAATTCACCCGTGGAACGACGATTTATCTCCAGAAGTTGTGGGGGCTCCATCACTGTTGCGGTGTTTAAGAAGAAACTGGGCAACCATTTGCCTGAGATGGCACAGGGTCTCCTGCTTGGGCTGGGGGTTGGACTAGGAGACCTCCAGGGTCCCTTCCAGCCCTATCCAATCCCCTTTGGGTGAAAAGAGGGCCGGGCCATTCTGGGGTGGGGAAGAGGAGGAGGAGACAAGCTGCCTTAGAAATCCCAAAGAGGGAACTTTTGGGTTGCTGACCCAGCTCCCGCCAAGTGGCTTGGCACCGGCTGGGTTTTTCCAATAGCTCAGCGCCTCCCTTGGCTTCCGAAGAGGGGAAAACGAGGCCCGGCTGAGAACAGGGTGTTCTGTTGCTGGCGGCCAGAGCTTCCTGTCCCTCTCCCTGCCCTTGCAACAGAACCAGGGCGGGGGGGGGGATTAAAGGGGGGGAGGAGGCAGGGCTGCTCTGGAGGGAAGCCACCCAGCTGCAGGCAAAAACTTTGGACAACCGGAAAGGAAGGAAAAGGCTCCTCGGCTTTCGTTGATGCAACCGGACAGCCATGGCAAGAACTGGACGTCCCACCTCTCCTGCTCCCACGCCTGGAGTGGAATGGCAGGAGGAACCGAGTGGGGCAGCCAGGCCCCCTGTCTCCCCCCCAGGAGCAACAAAAAGGCACCCCAAGACTTGTCCTGCCCCAGGGGTCCTGGGTCGGCCTGGGCGCCCAGTTCCTCCTGCCCAAGTCTGCCTTGTCCTGGGGGATTCTACGACACAAGAGGAGCTCACCCCAGGGGCGGGAGGCTTGGCTAGGAGGGGGGTCCCTGGTTCCTCCCCAGAGATTTGGGGCAGACCTGCTTCGGGAAGAGCAGAGCGGGGTCCCCGAGTTCCTCAGGCCAAGGGCCTGGCTCGGCAGCTCCATGCACGACCTCCCAGGCTTAAGCTGAAGGGTGGGCAGATGCTCTGGAGGGATCCACTTCGGAGACTAAAGAGGCAGGTTTTGCTCTTGATAATTAGAACCCGCGGAGACCAAGACAAAGCTGGCAAGGATGGGAATCTCAAAGCACAAAGAGATGGGGGAGGATGCACACACGCCCCCAAGGAACTCGCCCCGAGAAAGGGAGGTTGGCTCCTGGTCTCCTGGGCCGACTGCCACGCTGGCACGCTGCTGGCCCACAGCCTCCCCAAAGCGCTTTCTTCCATCCGCTTCTGGGTTTTCCCTCTTTCCTAGCATGCAACAGGCTGGCTGGTGCGGCTCCTTAACGGGTCAGGAGGAAAAGCTGACCAGGCCCCAACCCCCCAATGGGCAGAGCGGAGAGAGCGAGCGCTCCGAGAAAAGAGGGCATCTGTAGCTCAGGATGGGACCGCGGAGACCCCGGCTGCTCTCGGAGCTTCTATGCAGATGTTTCGTGACCCAACCAGGCAACATCATCAGTGCTAAGAGGAGGAGGAGTGGGGGGAGGGGGACGGTGGGGTCTTTGGTGTTCTCTCAGCTTGGTAGCTTTCCAGCAAATGTTTCATGACCCAACTAGGTAGCATCTTCAGAGCTAGAAGGGAGAGGGGTTTGTGGAGAGGAGGAGGAGGAGGACTGTGAGGTCCTTGATACTCTCTGAATTTGGCTCTTTTCTTGCAGACATTTTGTTACCGAACTAGGTAACATCATCAGTGCTAGAAGGAAGTAGGGTGTGTAGAATGGGGAGGGGGAGGAGGAAGAAAGGACTGTGAGGTCCTCTGAGCTTGGTGGTTTTCCTGCAGACGTTTTATCACCCAACTAGATAATATTACCAGCAACATTTTTGAACTAAACTCATTAGGCAGATTTTATTGTGTTGCAATGTCTTTGATCAAGTGTAACAGAAAAGTGAGCAAAAAAAAAAAAAAAAAGATGTGTTTATGGAAGCTTCTTCCTCAGCCTAGAAGTCATCCTCTTACAGGTACACATTTGACAACAAGAGGGTCCATAAAAAATTTGTATTTCGTGCCCAGATCCATCTTCTGGCTACTGAGTTGGAGAAAGTCGTTTATCTGCCTGATGGGCCCTTGGAACAAGTGGTCTTTTAAATAGTCATTTCTGAAATCTCCCGCAGTTGTGGGAGGCATTGTGGGGCAAGACTTCACCAGGGCTTTCCCCTAAGTGAAAATAAAATTAGGAAAAAATGGCCAGCTAGCTACAGGAGAGCTTCACGGCCTGCGAATGGCAGAATTTTGGTGATGGACGCAAACCCTATCTGAAACTCGAACACCGCACAGGATGGGGCTGAAAGAACGAGCGGAGATGGGTGGAAGGCCAGACCGAGACGCGGAGTTCGGCCTCTGCCTCTTGCAGTCCACTCGGTTCTTCTGTCCAGGGGCCGGAATCCAGACAAGGCCTGCAGATCACAGGGTTCCCTGCGAGGGCATCTTTCCCGTGATCTTGTTGGAGCACTCCAGGAGGGCGTTGTGGATGTCTTTGGCACAGGAGATCTGGGACTTGATCATGCTGAGGTACTGGGTATAGGGCAGGCTCTCTGCCTGGACCGCGTCGGGCTTGGTGGCCGTGGGCACCAGGGTGGGCGAGTGCTTGGCGCTGTCGAAGCTCTGGGAAAGGCACTCGTAGGCCAGGCGCTGGCACGAGGGAGAGAGGCGAGGAGAACAGAGCAGACCAGATGTTAGCACGGGGAGGGTCTGCAGGCAGCAGCCTCTTCCTGCCAGAGGAAGGCCGAGACGAAGTTCCTGGCGGCGAGAACAATTAACCGGCGGAACTGCCTGCCCCCAGGAGTTGTGGATCCTCCAACACCAGACCTTCTCAAAAAGGGATCGGACAGCCATCTGTCTGGGATGCTACAGGTAATCCTCGACTTACGAGCACAACTGAGCCCAGAATTTCTGTTGCTAGGCAGGTGAAGCGAATGCTGCTCCAGTTTGTGACCTTTCTCACCACGGTTAAGTGAATCGCTGCAATTGTTAAGTAAGCAATCTGGCTTCTTCCCCCTAGACTTGGCTTGTCCGGAGATCGCAAAAGGGGATCCCGTGACCTTGTGACCGTCATAAATACAAGCCAATTGCCAAGCCTCCGAATTTCAATCCCATGACTGTAAGGAGGCTAAAACGGTCGTAAGTATGAAAACGGCCATAAGTCACTTTTTTTCAGTGCTGTTGTTACTTTGCCACTAAATGAACTGCAGTTAAGTCGAGGACTACCTGCATAGGGCTTCCTGCTTGAGCACGGGGTTAGACTAGAAGACCTCCAAGGTGCCTTCCAATCCTGTTGTTCGGTTATTGTGCAGAGAGACAGGCAGTTCCTTCCCACAACCACATCCGAGAGCTCTTAAAGGGGTGCCCACCCCCCAGCCGTACCCACCAGAGATGTGGAGTAAGAAAGAGAAGAGGGGGACAAAACCCCAAATCCCAGCGAGGGAATCCATGGCCGATGAACGAGAGCGGATGCTGCCCCCCCCCCCGCTGGACTTACCAGACAGAGTTCGAGCTGGTCGCACAAGGCGTAAAATTCCTCCAGGCTTTTGTCTACTCTCTGCACTGGAACTTCGCTGATTTTCCTAAAGGAAAGAAAGAAAGAAGAGTTTGCCGTTTGGGCAGAAGGAAAGGGAGGAGGCTGGGCAGGCTCAGCTGGGCCCCGGAGAGGGAAGGTGGCGTGAACTCACTGCCCGCTGTCGATACTGGTGTTCTGGACGAAGTTCTGGGCAGCCACCTTCATCAGGTTCTGAAATGGGGAAGGCAGAAGGAGAATATTAAAAAGGAGTTCCCAAGCAGCCACTCTAAAGAAGAGAATGGATAAGTTAACATTAAAGAAAAAGATACAGAATATTTTTAACATGGGATTTGTTCTACCAATGGTTCGATATTAGAGGCAGAAATTAGAATCTGGGAGAATATCACTATGTACAAGTGAATAGAATAGAACAGAACAACAGAATAAAATTCTTTATTGGCCAAGTGTGATTGGCCAAGGAATTTCTCTTGGTGCAAATACTCTCACTGTACATAAAAGAAAAGAGACATCCATCAAGAGTCAAGAATCATCAGGTGCAACACTTAATAATAGTCGTAGGGTAGAATAAGCAATCAAATCATACTAGGAAACTGTCGCTTGTATCCTTACGATTCATATTGACTAAGTTACAGTCATACAGTCTCAAGTGGGAGGGGATGGGAGACAAGGAGTGATGAGAAGATGAATAGTAATAGTAGTGCAGACTTAATAAATAGTTGGACAGTGTGGAAGGAATTATTTGTTTAGCAGAGTGATGGCCTTCAGGGAAAAATATTATTGCTATTATTATGGATAAAATTGACCCAGACAATACACTGTTTACTAAGCCCTTATGTATGTTAAAGAAAAATGTATAATACATACACACACAGTTTCCCTGAAAATACGACCTGCCCTGAAAGTAAGCCCTAGCTTGATTTTTACATGTGTGCCCAATATAAGCCCTAATTAAGATCCCACCCACTCCAGAGTGGACAGGTAAAAGTGGGGTGGGGATTGGGGGGGTGGAGCTGCCCTACTACTTCCCTTTGGACAGGTGTAGCCAGGCCTCGCACCCTCCCCCCCCCACCTGCCTTGCTGGCCCCTTGCAAGGCTTTCCTGAAGGCCTCTGGAGCTGATCACAAAGCTCTGCATCAATCCAGAGCTCAGTTATGGGAGTCCCTCCGATACCTGCAGGCTCTCCTTCAGCTGCGGCAGCAGGAGGCGGAAGCGCTGCACCGGGTCGAAGTCCTGCGCCTGCGCGGCCCCCTGCATGCCCGAGGGCGCCGGCCCCGCGGCCAGAGGGGGCGCCCCCGCCGCGGCCTGCTGCCCCCCGGCCCCCGAGGGCCCCACCTGGCCCATCATCGGCGGCTGCGGGGGCGCCTGGGGCTGAGGCGGAGGGACCTGCGGCTGAGGCGGCGCCGCCATCTTCGGCGGCTCTCGCGGGACTACCCTTCCCGGCGTACCCTGCGCGGCGGCGTCGCTCTGCGCGACGGCGTGCCCCGCGGAAGAGCTTCCCCCCCGCCGACGCAATCGTGAGAGCGACTTTTCCCAGCAGGCCTTTCCGGAGCGCGGCCCTCTGGGAGCTGCAGTCCCTCCATGCTTAGCGCGAAGGACATCGGCGGGCTCCCGGACTCCGCTTCCCGGCGCTCCCTGCGTCAGGAGAGGGCTGACACCTGCGCCCTCGCTCGCTGGTGGGAGCCGCTGCCATGGCGCCCACGATCCAGACTCAGGCGCAGCGGGAGGAGCCGGGCCACAGGTGGGGAGGGGGCGCCCCCGGGGTGGGGGGAGCCCCGGCCATTCCCCCTCCATCCTCCGCTGTCACTGACTCTCTCCCGGTCCGCTTCTTCTTCTCCTCCGCAGGCCCAACTCGCACCGGACGCTCCCCGAGAGGTAAGGCGACCCCCCTCCCCCTATCCCGCCGGGGGGGCTCCGGCCCCGCAAGAGGGGGCGATGGCGGCCTCCCCCTGACTCCCGCTTCCCTTCTCCCGCAGGTCCGGAGTGGTTTGCCGCGTCAAGTACTGCAACAGCCTCCCCGACATCCCCTTCGACCCCAAGTTCATCACCTACCCCTTCGACCAGAACAGGTGAGGGGCCCCCGCTCCCTCCCCTCCCCTCCTCAGCCCTTGGCCCGCAAAGAGGCGAGGGAAAGCGCGGGGAACCCTGCCCTGGATGGGTGGGCTGAGGGGGGTTCAGCTTTGGACTTCGGAGGCCCCCTTCAACAGGGCCCTGTTTCTCTTCAACGTGGGGGGGGGGTTTAAGGCAGCAACTTTGGGGGGATTCTGGGAGTTGAAGTCCACCCGACTTCCGACTTTGAAAAATGTGGGGCTTAGTTGTGGTCGTAAGTTGAGGACTGCCTGTCCTCTGTCTTGGCTGTGGGCTGAAAGCCGTGAGGGATGAGCTCGGCCCCTTCACGGTTCAGCGAAGGCCACCCAGAAGGCCCTTCTTTCTTGAATACATGCCACAATTTGGGGGACCTCTTTGCCTTCTTTGAATTGCTGCAGGATTGGGGTCCCCAGGAAGCCGAAGCCCTTGAACCCCCACTCTTCCTGCGATGGGGAGGGGGATCCTTTTATGTCCAGCCTGGGGTTTGGCTGGTCTCGCTTGGGAAATGGTACCGCTTTGCTGCCAGTGGACATTTCTGAGTGGGGTTCAGCTTTGGACAGCTGCTCGGGTGATTTTCGAAGGTTTTTGTGGCTTCCTTTCCCCCTCCAGGTTTGTCCAGTACAAGGCCACCTCGCTCGAGAAGCAGCACAAGCACGACTTGCTGACGGAACCCGACTTGGGAGTCACCATAGATCTGATAAACCCGGATACGTATCGCATTGACCCCAATGGTGAGATCGACACTCTCTACGCCCATCGCAGTGGAGGGTTAATAATGTCTGTGAGCAAATCGATGCCGGTTGGGGAGGTGTGCCCGTTTTGTGGGTGAGGAGAATCTGCATCCCAGATTTCAGGTACACACTAAATAACTGGCTCCTGGGGAGTTAACACAACTATGCTGTGAATTCAAACCTCCTCCTGGGATTTCTGTCACTGAGTAATGCGGTTACATGATATTGTGGTTTAAATTGTTTAGCGTGGGAAGTTTTGGTCCCAATTACTGGTATTACACGACTAAATGCATACATCTCCAGTGATCTAACAGAGCAGGATTCCAGGAGCTTCAGGACAGAATGCAAAGAGGCCAGATTGCCTCTCAACTCTTTGCATAGCTCTCTGAACATGCTCAATGGTGGGGATCAACCTGTAACCACGTTTGGTTTCTTTTAGTTCTTCTAGATCCCGCAGATGAGAAACTGCTGGAGGAGGAGATCCAGGCACCCACCAGTTCCAAGAGGTAGTGCAATCCCTTGGACGCTGCAGCCTTGCTCCAGGGTCTGCTGCCCCTGGTCTTCCTCCAGATGCCCCTCTCTCCCCCACCCCTGCATCAGATTGTCCAAAGTTTCTTGCAGTGCTTTGTGGCTGTGGCTCTTTAAGCGATGTCCTTCTTTGTGAGAGAGTCCCTAAGATCTCTGGACCTTAACATCTGCCTCTTAAGTCTACACAACTCTCCTCAGCCTCACCATGCTGGCAGCTGCTCCGTTCCCTCTCTCTCACACATATTTATTAATATACCACCCATCTCAACTATCCAAAGCAACTCTGGCTGTATATCTATATGCATACATTTAAGTATCAAGTGTGAAGAATGAAGACCATACATTAAGTTCCAGTTAAGCTGATTTATTGCTCAGGCCTCTACGCAAGAATCTAATCAATTCAGGGTGGTCAGTCAGCACTAAATTGGCGCTGGGTAACATGACATTCAAGAGTAGTTGGGCACACCGTTTGTGGCCACGTAAGGACCCCAAGCTGATTCCTCTCTCAACTCCGGCCTCTTTTTCTCTACACTGAGCGTTGTAGCTGCTTTTGAGGGAGTAAATGGTCTCTTTGCTACATTGGGATCTTATTTCTGTAATTCCCCGGGAATCACTGTGAACAAATTGGGCAGCCACAGAACTGTTCTCAATAAGTACAGATTGTACAGTGCGCTCAAGTTTGGGACTGGTCCACTGGTTTGGAATAACGTTGAACCTGACTGGTTTTATGTAGGAACCAGTAGTTAGAATAGGGTCTTGTTCAAACAAATTATACTGTGCCAAAGAAACCTGACGCTCATTTTAAGTCAAGGGCACAAATGGCCTATCCTCCGTGTACGTGGAGGAGTTGACATTCCTGCGCTGGCTGGGAATAATTGGATTTTAGCCTGATGGGCTTTGGGGATGGCAACTCTGGAGAAAAACAAAAATCCAAGTTGACTGTTGCTATTTTTCTCTTCAGATCACAACAGCACGCCAAAGTTGTGCCATGGATGCGGAAGACCGAATACATCTCCACCGAGTTCAACCGCTACGGTGTCTCCAATGAGAAGCCAGAGGTTAAGTGAGTAGAAAGGT
The DNA here is from genome assembly GCA_004319985.1 of Emydocephalus ijimae. Taxonomy (NCBI): domain Eukaryota; kingdom Metazoa; phylum Chordata; class Lepidosauria; order Squamata; family Elapidae; genus Emydocephalus; species Emydocephalus ijimae. The sequence continues at coordinate 56,640 of BHEV01018568.1, forward strand.
CATTTGGGTTATTCTGCCATTATTAATTTCCGTCCAGCTTTGTGCCGACAAAGAAATAACTCTGGTTGTGATCCTGATTCTTCTGAGAAGGTGTTTGTGGAGAGCGGCTGTGTGTCTTGGCTCCAAAGTCACACTCACTGAGTCCGGTGCAAAGGAAGCCAAGCTCTCGGACGGCTGGCTGAGACCCCCTTTCTGAACTCTTCCCCCCCCCCATCTCTCCTTTTGCTTAGAATTGGCGTGTCGGTCAAACAGCAGTTCACGGAGGAGGAGATCTACAAGGACAGAGATAGCCAGATCGCAGCGATTGAGAAGACCTTCGAGGATGCTCAGAAATCAGTGAGTGCTCTTCCTCTTCCTCCCCCCCCCAAAAAACCCCTCCTTTCCTTTCATTGTTGTCCCTTTTTAGTTTTAGAGATGGAATCTGTGCAGAAAGAGGGAAAGTAATAGAATAACAGAATTGGAAGAGACCTTGGGAGATCTTCTAGTCCTGTAGAACCGAGGAGTCCAACCTTGGCGACTTTCAACCTTGTGGATTTCAATTCCCAGAATTGCCCAGCCAGCTGTGCTGGCTGGGGAGTTCTGGGAGTTGAAGTCCACAGGTTGCCAAGGTTGGACCCCCCTGCCGTAGAAGCTTTCTCGAGCCATTGGTATTGATGGTTTAAATGGGGGTGGGTGAGGGAGGAGCGAAGAGAGCTTTGCAGAGCCTACATTCCACTACAGCTTTCCGGCACAACAAGGGTGGCTGTGTTCCCTCTTCCTGGGGTGTCTCCTAATGGGAAACTCTGCCCCCCTTCCCAGATTTCTCAGCACTACAGCAAACCCCGTGTTACCCCAATGGAAGTCATGCCGGTCTTTCCTGACTTCAAGGTAAGGGGAAAGCAAGGTGGCCCCTGAGAAGAGCTGGTGGGTGGGGGGAGAGGCCCCTCCCTGGAAGGGAGCTGGGCTCTGAGCTGCTGTTCTCAGTCTCCACCCACCCACCCCTCTTTCCTCCCTGCCAGATGTGGATCAACCCCTGTGCTCAGGTCATTTTTGACTCTGATCCAGCGCCCAAGGACACCAGCGGGGCAGCAGCTCTGGATATGATGTCACAAGCCATGATTAGGTGAGACCCCGGTTTATTTATAAAGTAGGGAGGGGGAAAGCCAGCCCTGGTTTCCTTGCCAAGGGTGTTTTATCTTTATTTTATTTTTTAGTATCTCACCTTTATTTTTACAAAGAATGAACATATCCAACCTATTGTTCTCCTTCTATTTCCCCCACAACAACCCTGTGAGGTGGGTTGGGCTGAGGGAAAGAGCAACTGGCCCAAAGTCACCCGGCTGACTTTCATGGCTAAGGCCGGACTAGAGCTCTCCATCTCCCACTTTCTAGCCTGGCACCTGAACCACCAGGCCAAGCTGGCTTTCCTTGTGCCTTGACCTCTGGTCCTTCTTCAGAGGCGAGCTTTTCTGGACCTCCGTGGACCCAGCCCAGCCCTTTTAAGACTCTGCTCCCCTTCCTTCACCTCCGGCCTTCCCCCTTTTATCCGCTGGTGCCTGCAAAGGTTTTGCTTGGCCCGGTGGCGGTTCCGTCCAAAGCAGGGAGCTGATAGCGCCTCTCTCCCCCTTTCCCTCGGCCTCCAGGGGCATGATGGATGAAGAGGGCAACCAGTTCGTGGCCTATTTCCTTCCCGTGGACGACACGATGCGGAAGCGCAAGCGGGACCAAGACGAGGAGATGGATTACGCACCCGAGGAAGTGTAAGGGAGCGCAGGCACCAGGGAAACAAGCAGGGCTCAGATCCGCCCGGAAGGGAGCCCAGGAGGGCGTCGCGGTTGCAACGAGGGCTCTGATTTTGGAAATGGTCAGCCAGCTGCATACAGCTTAGCCTGCATTTCCCAGCCGGCTTAGTTTGAATGTGGCTTTTCAGAGTCCTGGGATAAAAGGATGGGGTTGCCTGGATTGGTGGAGGGTCCCCCCCCTCCCCCCCCCAAGCTCTTTGCTTCACAGGGGAAGAGGGGATGGACTGCTTGAATTCGGCCCTTGAATTTTCTGCCTGCCTCGGTTTGCTCTTGCAAAGCAGCTCCTCCCCACCAAGGAAGGGGTTTGGGGGAGCTAGAAAATCAATCCAATTTTAGGAAATGGAATTGAATTAGGGAGGAGTGGATTTTTCCCAAGATGTGAAACTCTCCTCCTTCTCTTCCCGCAACAAAAACCAGGTACGAGTATAAAATTGCCCGGGAATACAACTGGAACGTTAAGAACAAAGCCAGCAAGGGCTACGAGGAGAATTATTTCTTCATCTTCCGGGAAGGCGACGGGGTCTATTACAACGAGCTGGAAACTAGGTGAGGGGGAGGGAGTTTGGGGTAGGCCATGGGAGGGGGGGGGCACGGAAGGTGGAGCTGCTGGGACCTTGGCAGGCTGAGCGGTGTGGGGAGGCCTCCCTGGCTCCATTGTTGGTTTATGAGCCAGTTTCCAGTAATGCTGTAATTTCAAATGGTCACTAAATGACCTGCCTATCCTGTGCTCCTCCTCCACCGCTGCCCTGCTGTTTCCCCAGTAAGGGAGGGGGCGTTGGGAATGCTTTCCAGCTGTGGGTCCTCGGATAAAAGGGGCCGGGGGGGCGGCGACTGAGATGCTGGCAAGGGGGACCCAGGCCGCTTCCGCCCTCTCTGACCCCCTCCTCCCTGGCAGAGTGCGGCTCAGCAAGCGGCGAGCCAAGGCCGGCGTCCAGTCGGGCACCAACGCGGTGCTCGTGGTGAAACACAGGGACATGAACGAGAAGGAGCTGGAGGCACAGGTAGGGCTGGGTGGGTCCTCGTGGGCAGAGGGGCCCCGTGGCCGAGGGAGGGAGGGAGGGAGTCCTGAGCTGAGCGTCCCATACGGGCACCGTTGCTTCCCTCACAGGAAGCCCGCAAAGCCCAGCTGGAGAACCACGAACCCGAGGAGGAGGAAGAGGAGGAGATGGACTTGGGCAAGGAGGCCCAAGGCTCAGGTGGGTGGTCTTCCTCCCAGATCGTGGCTGGCCCCAGAGAGCAGAGCTGGGCCACATCTGGCCCCTCCCTGGCTCTTCCTCTCTGGCCCACTGGAGCTCAGCCGGAATCCATTGCAAATAAGCGGAGCCAGGCAGGACCACTGCACGGCTTTGGTTCTCAAGGTTATTCCCTTAAACCTACCGCTGCGTGCAGACCTTCACAGCCCGAACCCGGAGCCCAGCCTGGGTTGGTTAGCATGGGCACAGGGGGATTTTCCTGTGCATTTTTCCTGTCTGAATAGACAGCAGACCCCCTCGCTTTCCTTCGGGGACCTGTTAGAAACTGTACCTGGCCTCCGTTTTTGGGCCCAGCCCTCAGGATACCAAACCGTGACAATCCCAGCTTCTCCTTTGGGCCCCTTGAGGACATTTAAGGGCCCACCTGCCACCACCGGGGGGGGGGCTTCTCGAGCGCTCAACCCACCCTCCCCTCTGCTGTCTTCCCCAACTTCAGACGAAGAGCCGGAGAAAGGCAGTGAGAGCGAGAAGGAGGCCAGCGAAGCCGAGGAGGAGGAGGAAGAGGAGGAGGAGGAGGAGGAGGAAGTCCACTCCCCCAGCGAGGGCGTCCCGGCCGAGGAGAGCGAGGAGGACGAGCAGGCTGCACGAGACAAAGAGGAGATCTTCGGCAGCGACGACGATGAGGAAGACTCTGAGCCCGAGGGTGACCGGCCAGAAGCGGATGAGGAGAGCGGCAGCGAGGAGGAGGAGGAGGAGGAAGAGGAGGAGGAGGAGGAAGATGGGGGCAGCCGGCAGCAGCAGCAGCAGCAGAACCGGGGCAGCCACAGCCCCTTCTTCAGTGGCAGCGACCACTCCAACCATGAGGAAGAGGAGGAGGAGGAGGAGGAGGAGGAAGGGGAGGCCAGTCCCAGCGACGCCCCTTCAGAGTCGAGCAGCCAGAGCAGCGACAGTGACTGAGCAGCCATGGAGGCCGTTGGGTGGGCCTGGGACTGTCGGAAGAGGCGGGGGGGGGCCCAGAGGGTCCTCTTGCCAGCTCTGCCCTCCCCGGCCACAGGGGGCTGTGGGCTGGGCAGTTGCTTCAGCCCTGGGAGTTCCCTGCTGTATATAGAAGCCTTTTCTGTTGCAATAAAATATGTTGTGTCTTTGGAAACCCCCCACTTTCTTCTTTCTTTCTTTCTTTCTTTCTTTCTTTCTTTCTTTCTTTCTTTCTTTCTTTCTTTCTTTCTTTCTTTCTTTCTTTCTTGATTTCCGGTTTGGATCCTTTTTCTCTCCAGTCGCGGAGCTGTTTCAAGCGCAGCGTCCCACACTCTGTGTGTGTGTGTGAATCGGGAGTGTCCAAGCTTGGCCCCTTTAAGACCTGTGGACTTCCTCCCCCAGGATCCATGTGGCTGGCTGGGGAATTCTGGGAGCTAAAGTCCTTAAAGGGGCCAAGCTTGGACGTGTTTGGGGTCAGTGAAGCAGTTCTCTCTTGGAAAGACGCTTGTCCGATCTCAGCAGCCTCAACGCAAGAAAGAGGCAGCGGGTGGGTTTGGGTGCGAGGAGAGGGCTGGCGTGCTGGACTACAGCTCCCATCAGCCCTTGGGCCATACAGCTCTTCTGTTCCACATGGGTGTCCTAGATGAGGCTTGGACCTCCAGGCTGTGGAGGAGACTGTGAGGTGCCGAAGACTCACCCAAAGGCCCCCAGCCCAAGGGGAGTCTCCCCCCCGGGGGCCTTGGAGGGCCTGGCCTGGCGCCAGGAGACCAAAGGTCCCCAGGAGGGGAAGGAACTTGGCAAGGCCACCAGGCAATGGTGGTGGGAGAAGCGAGGGGCCTTTGGTGGGGTTTAAGGGGGGGCCCTGCAGCTGTGCCCGGCTCCAGAGTGGCGCCCACTGGGGGGGGATTCCTGGGGTCCCTCTTGACTCCGGTCTGGACTTCTTCACGAGGTTCCCTCCTCCACCTTGCCCAGCATTATGGGTCTCGAGGGACAGGGGCCTTTCCCGGCTTCTAATCCCCTCCCCCCAACTTGCTGGGCCTTATGGGCTTTCCCAAAGGAGACGAGTGTCTTCGCTCGCCCAATCTGCCCTCCCTGCCCGGCCCAGCATTCTGGGCTTCCCAATGGAGGAGGGGTCCTTCCTTCCCTCCCTCCCTCCCTCCCTTCCGGAGAGGGACGATCCAGCCATCCCCGCCCTGCTCCAACGCTGCTGCGCGGCGGGGCGGCGCTCCCGGCTGCGCTTCCTCTCGGCGCCGCCACCCAGGAAGTGCCAGGCTCGGCTCGGCCGCAGCCCCTCCGGATCGCGCGGGCGGCGGGGCGCATGGACGGCGGGTGCGTGGCCGGGGCGGGCGGCGGGGGGTGGGGGCGTCGAGGGGGCTCCCCCGGGCAAGCGGGGCTGGGGGTCCCCGGCGGGGCTTTGGCAGGGAGGGAGGGAGGGGTGGGGCTCCGCCCGGGGGTGGCACCCTAGACGCCCCCTCCCCTTTCGCCTGCCAAGGCCGGGGCATCGAGCCGCATCCGGGATCGCAAAGTGGGGAGGGGGGAGGCTTGCGAAGAGAGCCTCCCCCGCAGGACCGGCTCCTTCCTGGCTGTGCAGAGCGACCCACCCAGGCAAAAGCCAGGTCTGGCCCGGGGGGGGGGGGCAAGGCGGCCAGGGGATCCGGGCAGAGCGCCCCTCCTCGGGCGCCCAGGCCTGAGCTGCCTCCCAACCTCTGCGGGGGGATCCCCGCCAAGCCAGCGGCTTTCCATGAAGGATGCCAGTCGGGAAAGGTGCCGCCTGCCTCCTTGGCACCAGAAACTCACGCAGCCCTCCTTCGGGTTTTTTTTTTGGGTGGGAGAGGTAGACCGCGGGGAGAGGAGACCCGTGATCTTGAGTGCGAGTTCTTTGCTCTTCTCCTTTGCCCCCTGGGGGAGTCGCAGCAGCAGCAGCAGCAGCAGGAGCAGTCTCCCCAGTGTGCCATCCCAACAGGCCCGCTTTGAGGCTGGCACCTGGCTGGCAAGGCCTCCCTGAGACCCCAAGCCCAGAAAAGAGCTGTGGAGGGCGAGGAATCTCCCCACTCTCTCTCCAACGTTCACCTGCAGGCTCTGCTGAGCCGTCCTTCTTGGCAGTTGGAGGGGTTGCCCCCGTGCCCTGAGCCCCAAGTCCTGCGGGCCAAGTATGGCTGGCATGACAGTTCTCAGTCCCAGCACCCAGCCAGACAGCTCAGGAATTCTGGGAGCTGAAGTCCACCCAGCTTCAAGGTTGAGAAGTCTGTGACTTACGACCACAATGGAGCCTAATGGTTCTGTTGTTAAGTGAACCTGGCTTCACCACTGACTTTGCTTGTCAAAGGTCGCAAAGGGAGATCAGGTGACCCCCCAAGTGGACTCTGCGACCGTCATAAATACGGGTCAATTGCCAAGCACCTGAATTTCGATCACTCCATGAACTGTCCTAAGTCGAGGCCCCCCTGTGATTCTGACTTGGCCATTCATGATTTGCTCTTGCTGGGCTTGGGGGGCAGGCGGGCAGCTAATGACTCTCGGCTGTTTCCTTCCCCAGGTCGGCATCGTCGCGGCCCCTTCGGTCTGCCCTGTCCTCTGAAGAGCAGCCGCCATCTCACCCAGTGCCCAGGAGGAGCGCCAGCCCTCCACCGTGCCCGGTGCCCAGGGGGACATGCCACAGGACAGCAGGGGCTCGGCCCAAAGTGAAGCCGGATGGCGGCACCAGCAGCCGTAGAGCCAGGCGTGGGAAGGCCTGGCTGAGCCACCCCTCGGAGAGACAGAGCCTTCCCTCGTCCAAAGCGGGGCCAGCCACGGAGGGTGCGCAGCGGGCAGACCCCGAACCCTCCAAGGGCCTGGGCCATTCCTTGCGGCAGAAGCTGCAGGCCGCCGTGGGGCAATGCTTCCCCATCAAGAGCCTGTCGCGCTCGCCGGACCTCTCTTCCCAGCGCAAGATCCACCTCCGGGAGCTGATGCTGGACACCTGCCCCTTCCCCCCGGGCTCGGAGCTGGCCCACACCTGGGAGCTGATCAAGCAGCACACGGTGCCCGTCTCCGAGCACGAAGGCCTGGCCCCCCTGCCGCCCGAGGATGAAGACGACCGCCTGAGGGAACGCCGACGCATCAGCATCGAGCAGGGCGTGGAGCCCCCGCCGGATGCCTTGATCCACACGTTCGAGGTGACGGCGCAGATCAACCCCCTGTACAAACTGGGGCCCAAGCTTGCCCACGGCATGACTGAACTCGCCGGGCCAGGCCGGGCCGTGCTGTCCGCCACGGCTGAGCAGGACGAGGAGGAAGAGGAGGAGGAGGAGGAGGTGGAAGAGCTGGAGTCAGCCTTGGTCGGGCTGCCGGAGGTCCGGGACGGCCTGCGGGTGCACACCCAGATCGACTACATCCACTGCCTGGTGCCTGACCTGCTGCAGCTGACGCAGCTCTCCTGCTACTGGGGCGTGATGGACCGCTACGAAGCCGAGTCGCTGTTGGAGGGCAGGCCGGAGGGCACCTTCCTCCTGCGGGACTCGGCCCAAGAGGACTACCTCTTCTCCGTCAGCTTCCGGCGCTACGGCCGCTCCCTCCACGCCCGCATCGAGCAGTGGAACCACAACTTCAGCTTCGACGTCCACGACCCCAGCGTCTTCCATGCGCCCACCGTGAGCGGCCTCCTCGAGCACTACAAGGACCCCAGCGTCTGCATGTTCTTCGAGCCGCTGCTCTCCACCCCCGTGCACCGCACCTTCCCCTTTGGCCTGCAGCACCTCTGCCGGGCCGTGGTGACCTGCTGCACCTCCTACGACGGCATTGGGCACCTGCCGCTGCCGCGGGCGCTGAAGGAGTACCTGAAGGAGTACCACTACAAGCAGCGAGTGAGGGTGCGGCGCCTGGACACCTGGGGCACCTGAAGCTGAGCCCCAGCCCCCCATCAGCCTCCTGGCTCTGCCTGCCTTTTCCTCGTACTCCTTGACCCGCCGTCTCTTGCCCGGCCTTCTCCAGAACGGGTGGGGGCTGGTTCCCGGCACTTCTAGCTAGCACGCTGGCTGGAAACGCTGAGCAGTCACCTGGCACATCCAGGAAGGGTTTGGGCGGAGGAAGTCTCCCTCCACACCTTTCTGGGCTTGTGAGCACAAGGGGGGTTTGTGTGGGTGCCTTTTTTCCCATCCGGGGGCAAAATCCAGACTTTGGAGAAAGTTTCCGGGACCTTTGCAAGTCAGAGCAAAAAACAGAGGACTTCCAATTCACCAGAATTCGTAGCATCAAAGGGCTGGGCCCCCCACCAGACGGGGGATTCACCCCAGCGGGGGGGAGGGGGGACTCTTGCCGAGGGGCTCTCCAGCCTCCCCACCCTGAGGAAACACACGTTTGGGGGGTTCCTGGGTCGGAGCTTTTTCCAAGCACCTTGGGCACAATCCCCCATTTCTTTGCCTTTCTTCCATTCCTCCAAGTTGTGCAGATGGGCCTCGACTTACAATGGTTCACTTAGCGACTGTTTGAAGCACTAAAAAGATGACTTATGACCCTGTTTTTTAACACAATCGTTGCAACAACCCCCCCCCGGTCATGTGATCATTACAGCAAACCCCTTTTGTGACCGCCTGACAAGCAAAGTCAAAGGGGAAGCCGGGTTCATTTCCCTTCCCAGCAGTGTGGTTAAAAATGGCCGTGGCTCACTTAACGACCGTGGCCACAAAGCTCATAAAAGGAGGCAAAATTTGCTCGTCTCGCTTGGCAGAGAGAAATTCTGGGCCTGGCTGTGGCCGTGCGTTGAGGGCTACCTGTAGCTGCTGCTCTGGGGAGGCTTCAAGAGCACCCCAAATCCTGTTGGCCGCAGGGGGAACCCGGAGGGTCTCGCTTCGAGGACCCCAAAAGAGGAGCAGCTGCAGAGCCCGAGACCTCGCGGGCATTGCATCCTCGGGGAGGGACCCTCCCCGCCTGAACTCCCTCCTTGCTCTGTACCCTTGTCTTCATCATTAAAGGCGCCTTGGTCCACTGCGCCTCGTGCTGGACTCTTGTGCTGGGCGGGGGGGGGCTGGGGGGGCTGGACAAGCAAAGCCCAGCTGCCCCAGAAACCTCGCTTCTTGTGCCCGGCCATCACAGCCATGGGGGTGTCACCAGAAAAGGACCCCTGGAAAGGGGGGGGCCTCAAGAACCTGGCTTTGAGTTTTGAAAGGGGACCCCCCCCCAAATGGGACCAGGCACTGCTGGTCAGGGTGGGTCTGGCAGAGCAGGGAAAGGGGGCTCCAAAAGACCTGGAGGGGGTGTGTGCAGGTGTTGCGAAGACACTGGTGCCACTGGGCAGCTGCTACAGAGGGGGCCATAGAAGGAAGTCCTGGTAGATCATTGCCTGCGTTAAGAACAAACCATGTTGGCTTCCTACAGCTGCTGAGCCAGCCCGTGAGAATTGAAAAAGGCCACCTCATGCAGCACGGGATACGTTTCCCACAAATTGGGGGGAGTCGCATGCGCAAACAAATCACCCATGACAACAGGAGCCTTTAAACTGATGTACAGATGTGCCATGTGTGCTAAAATGTATTCGCAAATCTCCCCGAGAATTCCTATTTAGAGGAAAAGCAGTAAAAGTTGCCAATGGGGATTTGCTAAAAGGGCAGATCGTTTGGTGCCACTGCAGGGCCCCACAGGAAACCCACCAGCCCCCAAACCCCATGGGCCTGGGCATGAGGGCTGACCCCGAGACACCCCCAGGGCAAATGCAGGAGTGCATTCCAAAGGCAACTCCCCCCCACCAGCATGTCCATCGATAAGCATCAGGGGAGTCGAAGTCCATACACTTTGGAAACGCTGTGCTAGATAGAAGGTGCCATGAACAGCTGTGGTTAGAGCGTGGTATTGCAGGCAAACTCTGCATATTGCCAGGAGTTCAAACCTGACCGGCTCAAAATTGACTCCACTTTCCTCCATCCTTCAGAGGTCGGTAAAATGTGGACCCAGATTGTTGGGGGCAACGTGCCACCTCTCTAAACCGCTTGAGAGAGGGCCGGAAAGCACCATGGAGCAGTATGTCAGTCTAATGGCTACTGCTATTCTCTTCCTGCAGGCAGAACTTGGGGGCGGAATTAAAAGAGGTATCAGCCTGGCACCCCTACATAGCCACAAGTGAACTAAGTCCAATTCCCCATTGAATTTTGTTGATCCTTCCCAAACTCTGAACAGATGCCGACTATTGAGAAAATTCCTATGCAATAAATCAGCTTAACTGGACCTTCACCTGGGCGCCTGGTCTTTCACACCTGACACTTCCCGATGCAGGCTCAGTCGGCCCACAGAAGCCGCCCTTCCTTCAACCCAGTCAAGGCAGATATTCCCCAACCAGAAGGGACTCGGTGGTCAAAACTACCCTCTTTAAATACCTCCCACTCCAGATTTGGGGTGAATTGCAGGAGAAAATCCAGATGATTGGATTGGTCTCAATGAGCTGGCCGTCCTGGGGACCCCAGTGGTAGAGCAAGGCAAACTTTTAGCAGCCCCCCCCCCAACTAAATCCCTCCAACTGCCTCTTCCATAAAGGCAGGGGTCCCACCAACTTGACAACTTTAGGACTTGTGGACTTGGAGAGAATTCTGGGGGTTGAAGTCCACCAGTCTTAAACCTGCCAAGTTTGGAGACCTCTGCATTAAGGCCACTGGGAGGAAATACAAGCTGGGCCAAGCCCGTTTCCCCCCCTCCAACCCCAATAAACCAAGCTCTTAAAAAAAATAATACAAAATAAGCACAGCTTTATCATAGAGGTTAATAAAAAAAGGACTAATGCTTAAATTCTGTATATGCCTTTTACAAAGCAAAAAACCAGAAAAGGGGAGAAAAAAGCAGCAAAAGAAATCCAAACAAAGCAATCTAAAGTCAGAATTTGATTTTTTTTTTTTTTTTGTAAAACATTTTGTGTATGTTTTTTTTTTAAATAACGTATTCATGGTTACCAGCCATAGTCATAACAAAAGTTATTCATAATAAAATGTATCTAAAATAACATTTCTATTTCAAACAGGAACCTTGTCTCTCTACTTTTTTTTTTTTTTCCTTAGAAATACAGTAGCTCTGTCTGGTTTGATTTCTCCTATTTTTGCTTTGTTTTTGTACACTGCTCTTCGGTGCACACTTTGGAAAAAGGCTTTTTCAGACTTCGAACAGTCCTTGGTGGTGGGAAAAGAGGAGCGGAGAGTCGGTGAGGATTCGGTACCTAAGAACTGGCTTCTGGGCAGGGAAGGGTCCGCAGAAAGAGGCTGCCACCCTCAGCAGGGGCACCGTACCCAGGCCCCCTCCGCCCCCACCCCCTGACTGAGTAAACTTTCCCAGCCCCCCCCTTGCCCTCTCCTTCCTGGCCCTGCCCCCTTGGGAAAGGGGGAGGGGACCCCCACAGTCATGTCCTCCCCTCCCTCCTGCACTAAAGCTATCCAAAACTAGGAAACTGTAAACAGGGTGGCTGGAGAAGAGATGCAAAGGAGGGCCTGGGGGTGCCCAGCCCCACAGCAGCAGCAGGGTCTCCTGCCCCCTCCCCCAAATCTTGTAGCCCACTCGGAGGGGTCCCCAAAGTCTTTCCTACCCGCCTCCCAGCCCCAATTCGCAACGGTGACCCTGGTTCCTGGATCGCTTGCATGCCAGCCTCGCATGGGCAGGTCCTCCTCTTGCTCCTTGACTTGGCTAAGTACCAGGAAACTGAGGGTGGAGGGGAAGCCCCCTCCCCACCCACCCACCCACCCAGCCTGTGCTCAGGTGTTGCTATGGCCAGTTTGCCCTGGTCCCACCTCCCTGCTCCGTCCCTGGCAACAAAGGAAGGCCCACAAGGATCCAACGGAAATGACTGAAGGGCTCGAGGTTTGGGGAGATGCTGCACAGGTCCTCCAGCTGTTGAACCCCAGCCCAGCCGCTCCCGGCCCCTCCGCCACCTGGGGTGGGGGCTGGGGGTTAAGGGGAAAGGGAAGAGAGCCTGGAAACCAGGCCAGGAACTCAAAATCAGCTCAACTGAGAATCCGGCTTCTGAAACCTGAACACGTCTGTGTGTGTGTGTGCGTGTGTGTGTGTGTGTGTCCAATCCACCCAAACTGCTTCCATAGAACTCGGCTTAATACTGCCACGTTTTAAAGGGGGGGGGAGGGTGGAGGGAGGGAGGGAGGGAAAGCCTGAACTGGGCAGGAACTGAAAGGGTTAAAAAACACCCCCCCCCACGCTATGTCCGGTGGAGGGCTAAGCTACTCTGCCCAGCTCCCCAAAAGGAGGATTTTGAGTGTGTAAAATGGAAAAGTGGACACCCCGATTGTGTGCTGGATACCCCCCTCCCCCCTGTGGGCCATTCCCTGGAGTCACCCCCCCCCCATCCCCACTCTTGGTAGAAGCAAAGTATTAGAGGCACTTTTAAAACTGTCTAAGTCACCTGCTGCCCCCTTTGCCCCCCCCCTCCTCTTCCTCCTCCCGGCTCCTCTGGCTTCTTCCCCTCCTCCAAGGCAGAGACCCAGAACTACTGGGGGGGAAGGGGGGGGAAATGGCTCAGGTGAGCCAGCCTCTCCCCCCCCCCAGCCTCCCTCCCATCCCCAGTGCGACAGGAGCGGGGGGGGGGGGTCTCCTCAGGTGTCACCTTGGCTCCCCCCCCCCAGTCCCTTCCTGGGAGGGCAAGAGGGGAGGTAGGCACGGCAATGGAGGGGAGGGGGCTGGGAGGGGCAAACCAAACCGGAAATTATACCGGGCCTAATTTAGCCCACCCCCACCCCCCCTTACGTCCGCACGTTAAACCGGGGAGGCTGCCACCTCCCCGTACATCAAAATATTAAACCAATATCTGAAGTTATAAGAATAATAATAAAAAAAAAAAGGAAAATATTAGAACACAATAAGATGGTAAAGATTGTAGTGACAGTTTTTTTCTCCTCTATTCCTCTGGCTGATAAGGAAAGCTGGAGAAGGGCATTTGGGGGGGGGTGGAGGAGGAGGAGGAGGAGGAAGGGGGCCAGAGGAAAACAAAAAAATTATTCACCTACCCCCATAGTGACCTACCCCTAGGGGAGGGGCTTGAAACAAAACAAAGGAAAGGAAAGGAATTGGGAGGAGAAAAAATAAACAGCCATCCTAAAGTTTCTCAGGATTATGCCCGCAGATCCAGCTTGCTCAGATGGTTGAGGTCTTGTCTGTGCCATCTGCAAAAAAAGAGGGGACAAGGGTGAGGGGCTTTGATGTCCTGGGGGTCTTTGAATGTGTTCAGGTTGGGCATAAAGCTGTCCAACCTTGGGCACTTTTAAAACTTGGGGACTTCAACCCCCAGGATTCCTGAGCTAACATGACTGGAGGAGGAATTCTGGGAGTTGAAGTCCACCAGTCTTAAAGCGGCCAAGTTTGAAGTTCCCTGATCTAATCATCTATCTATCTATCATCTCTCTTCATATCTATCTATCTATCTATCTATCTATCTATCTATCTATCTATCTATCTATCTATCTATCTATCTATCATCTATCTATCTATCTATCTATCACAAGAATCTTCAAACCTGGCTAGTTTAAGACTTGTGGACTTCCACTCCCAGAATTCCTGGGCTCAAGTGAAGAGGAAGTCCTTGAAGGCCCCTCCTCTAAACCTTTGCGTATATTTTTAAGGCAAGGAATTGGCCTCTTTGAGGCTCTGAATTGAGTCACTGAGACCCCCCCGTGAATATCACGGGTTGCCAGTTGCTCTCCTCTCGCCCTGGGGGGGGGGGAGGGGGGGGCAGGGCATTGTAGTCCTTCCCTGGGAGTCAGGCGGCTCTCCAGCTGTTCCTGGGGTCCCAGGAGCTTTGGCCCTGGAGCAGGAGAAAGGATGGCAGCCGCAGCTCAGCTTGTAAGATCAGAAACTGACCGGGCACCTAGACTGACCAGCCTCGCGGGATGCAGGGAGGGCCACTTCAGGATCAGAGCCTCGCCAGGGAAACAGGCTGCCCGGTTCCTCCCGAGCGGAACGGAGCCCTTCCTGCCCCCGAGGGGACACCGAGAGGCTCGCTTTAGGCGTCTCCAGGGAGTCCTCGACTTGCAACTGAGCCCAAGATTTCTGCTGCTAAGCGAGACAGCTGTTCAGCGCCCTGGTTTTACGACCTTTCTCGCAACAGTTCTTAAGGGAGCCACACGGTTGTTTTAAGCGAACCGGCTTCCCCTTTGACTGGGCTTGTCGGAAGGTCGCAAAAGGGGGTCGTGTGATTTCCCCCCCCCAGGGACCCTGTGCAACCATCCTAAGTACATGCCAGTTGCCAAGCCTCTGAGTGCAGATCACGTGACTGCAGGGATGCTGAAATGGCTGTAAGTCACTTTTTCCCACGTCAAAGAGTCACTATAGGAACCGTTGTAAGTCGAGGACGCCCTGTGTTGCTTCGGTTTATATCCACTTTTCCTTCAGAAGGTCAGGCTGGTGTCTGTGCCCCCCCTGCAGGGAGTCCGGGCTGAGGGACGGGGCGGCCCCACCAGGCTTGGCGGTGGGACCAGGAGGGGACTTGGACATGGGGGTCTGTGTCCCACCCCCTCACTGGCCTCCCCTCTGCCGCCCCAAACCCGTCCTCGCGATCTGGTGGGTCTCTCACCGCCCAGCGCGTGCTCCGTCATGCTCAGGCACAGGGACTCCAAGGTGGGGTTGATCTCCAGATCCGTTCCAGGGAGCTGGCAATCTGAGAGGTTGGAGGAAACAGGAGAAGAACCATCAGGCACAGCCGCCCCTGGGAAGAGGACACTGCGCCTGGCTGGAGCTCGGGGGGGGGGGGCGGGTGTGGCAAAACGCAGAGGCCTCGAACTTCCTCAAGTGGGGGAGGAAGGAAGAGAAGGGCAGATCCTGGAGGTTGAGGAGGAAGCCTTTGGCCGGCCCCCCCAGGGCCCAAACCCCGACCCGGCCGGCAGCCTTTCCAGGCCATCCCCTGGTGCAGGACGAAGGTGGAGCCCCCGGCCCCCCCAGGCCCGGCTTACTCACCCTGTGGGAACATGAGGATGGCCTGAGGGGAGGTGTGGACGGGCAGCGAGTGGGTCCGCTGGACTGAGCTGCGGTTCTGGCCAGGCATGCTGTTGCTGCCCCCGGGGTTGGCAAACCAGAGGTTCTGCGGGAGAGGAAGGAAGCCGCTTGGTCTCAGGTGGGCGGTTGGGAACCACGAAGCAGGAATCAAGGAAATGAAAAGGGGGTTTGGGAACGCCAAGAGGAGAAGGGCCCGGCCGGACCCCCCCCTGTTCACCCCAGGGGCACCAAGGAGGCCCCAGCGCCCGCTAGCAAGTCTCCTCGGTTCCACCCAGCTGGGACCCCCAGAGCAGCAGAATAGGAGGCTCCGGCTGAAGCGGGAGACCCTCTCCCATTTCAGATGAGTGGCCTTGTTGAAAACCTCCCGTGACGGAGCACCCACAGCTTCTGGTGGCAGGCAGTTCCACTGGTTAATTGTCCTCACGGTTCCGAAAATTCTCCTTCGTTCTAGGTTCCTTCTCTCCTTGGTGCCTTTCCATCTGATGCTTCGGGTCCTGCTGCCTTCAGGTGCTCTGGAGAATAGGCTGACCCGCTCCTCTTCTCTGGGGCAGCCCCTGGGAGACCGCTAACCAAGCGAGAGCTAAGCAGGCATTTCCTGAGAGTCAGATCAGCTCGCCAGCGGAAGGGCTGCCCTCCAGGAGTCGTGGGCACTCCAACACTGGAGGCTTTGGAGGAGACCCTGGACCGCCACTTGTCTGAAATGGGGGGGGGGTGTGTCCTCCTGCTTGAGCGGGGGTGGGACTTGAAGCAACAGAAACCGTTCCTCCCAGAGACCGGTCACCTGGCTGACCGGAAGACCTGCACCTGGCCGAGAGGCCACTGAGAGAGGCAAAGGCGGTGGGCTGGTGGTGGTGTTTCACTGTGGGGTGATGGCCGAAGATCCCCCCAACCTTCTCCCGGTCGTGGGCTCCTCTTGACCAGCAGCACTCTTCCCAAGGCCTTCGGACGTGGTTTTGCCAAATTCCAGCGGGTCTTACCTGCCGACCTTGGCTCCCCAGATTCGGGCTGGTCAGTCCGTGCCGTGGAGACACTCCGCCGATGCCCACGGGACTCAGGATCCCCATGCGGCTCGGGGGGAGGGCACGGGGGGGCATCTGGAACGGCCTCTGTCCTCGGCGGGCCACCCCGACCCCCACAGATCCAGCTATGGGGAGAGAGTTGGAGCCAAAGGCCCACCTGGAAGAACCCCGGAGAGGAAGTCAAGGCCACCACCGGTTCTGGTGCTCCTTCGCCAGCCAAAGCGATGCCACTGACGGCCGCTGAAGCCGAGGTGGCCAAAGGGGCGGCCAAGCCATTCAAGGGCCCTTCAGAGCCTCCCTCTCTCCCACCCTCCAAGACATCTGTCAACTTCACTGGTCAGTGGCAAGCACGCACGCCCGTCTGCTGACCCCGCTAGTGGGGTTCCCTGCATGTGTGCCCTCAGGTGGCCACAGCTCAGTAGTAGGCTGGAGCTCACAGGTTGGGCAGCCTGAAATACAGGCCTATTTGTGTGGTCTTCTTGGGAGGAACACCAGGATGGGAGCCAAGGTGCCTTTCCTTCCTTCCTTCCTTCCTTCCTTCCTTCCTTCCTTCCCTCCCTCCCTTTCTTTCCTTCCTTCCTTCCCTTTCCTTCCTTCCTTCCTTCCCTCCCTTCCTTTCTTTCCTTCCCTTTCCTTCCTTCCTTCCCTCCCTCCCTTCCCTTCCTTCCCTTTCCTTCCTTCCTTCCCTCCCTTCCTTTCCCTTCCTTCCTTCCCTCCCTTTCTTTCCTTCCTTCCCTTTCCTTCCTTCCCTCCCTTCCTTTCTTTCCTTCCTTTCCCTTCCTTCCTTCCCTCCCTCCCTTCCCTTCCCTTCCTTTCCCTTTCCTTCCTTCCTTCCTTCCTTTCCTTCCTTCCTTTCCCTTCCTTCCTTCCTTGCCTCCCTCCC
>BHEV01018573.1:0-17728 GCA_004319985.1 Emydocephalus ijimae
CTAGAAAAAGCCTAAAAAGAGAAGAAAAAAAAAATATTAAAGGGGATCTCTATTTTAAAAAAATATATAACCAGTCAGAAGAGAGAAAATAAAGCCAGTAAATTTAAAAATATAAAAGAAAAAGCCAGTCTGATTCAGTAAATCGCGATAGAAGTTCCGTAAAGAAAAAAAAAAGTAAAAATAAAAAGCCAAGCCTCACTTTGACATTACTTAAAAAAGATCGCTGCTAGNCACTACGAGACGGTTTAGGTCCGTTTGGACCGACCAGGGGCGAAGATATCAGCTGCGATCTCAGAGCACCAAGATCTCAGCTGTATCGCAGCGACAAAGCTCCGCCTTCTCCCCGTGAATTTGTCAATTCCAATGGTGTTCAAGTGGTGCTCTCCCAGCCAGCCAGATGTTTAGACTGCATTTGGCATTTTTGTCCACCTATCCAGTTCTTCCCAAGCACCTAGAATAGCCAGATGTTGATGTTTAAGGTTGATGTTAAGGTTTCAGGGCAGGATGTAAGCCGTTGCAAGCAAAGCTGCCTTCTGCAATTGACCGATGAATTTGTCAATGCCGATGGTATTCCAGGGGTGCTCCAGACGTTTTGGAATTGAACCCAAGACACCTATTGCCACTGGTACTGCAGGCAGTCCTTGACTTACAACGGTTTGCTTAGTGACCATTCAAAGTTACAAAAGCACTGGAAAAAAGGGACTTATGACTGTTTTCCAGACTTACGACCATTGCAGCATCGCCATGGACACGGGATCAAAATTGCTTGGCTACAGACTCACATTTATGACAGTGGCAGTGCTGCGCGGTCATTTGGCAAACTTCTAATAAGCAAAATCAATGGGGAAGTTTGATGACCCCGGGTGTGACAAAAAAATAACGAAGTCACAAAAGTAGAATAAATTCCCTTTAATGCCTCCAACTTGGGTCTCAATGTCCAATTATCCTGGGCTGGATATCAAACTCTTCCAAAAACTTCTCTTCTACAAAGAGAATAAATGCAGTCCGAAACAAAAGTAAAGATAATTAGAAAAAAAAAACCCCAACACAAACCACACTGAAGTAATTACAAGGGCAGGCCAGGATGAAAAATTGCAGACTTCCACCAGATAACGCAGCAACCACAGTTGGAAGGATGCCAAAACCCAGATAAGCCTCAACAAAGATAATGCACACTTTGCTTCCAGCAAGGTGCTGTGTGCAAATGCCCCCCTTATATCCTGTTTCCCCGGCTGCAGCTAATGAAGGGAATCAGGGCCCTTTTCTCCCCTGTAACCCACATTGCTCCCTTCTCCATTCCTCCCTGCGTGCCTTAGGATGAAGAGGGGGTGAGCCTGGGTCTTCCTCTGAATGCCCAGCCGGACGGTGCCCTTCCCCTGTTACTTCCACAGCCACCGGAGCCACACTCCCATTCTCTGTCAGCTGCTCCATCTCGCCCTCAGAATCAGACTCAAAAAAGGCCATGACAGGAAGCCAGATTCACTTAACAACCGGGTGACTAACTTATCAACTGCAGGGATTCACTTAACAAAGGGGGCAAGAAAGGTCCTAAAAAGGAGGAAAATTCACTCAAGAAATGTCTCGCTTAGCAGATATTTTGGGCTCAATTGTGGTTGTAACTTGAGGACTACCTGTACCTTTGCTTTCTAGTGCCCCAGTTTTTCTCCTGTTTGTCGGTCTTTGCATTTTTGTAATGCATTTTTCACACAGGATCAAAGTTCAGAGGCTTGGCAACTGACTTGTATTTACGACGGCCGCAATGCCCCCGGGGTCGCGTGGTCCCCTTTTGCGACCTTCTGACAAGCAAGGGTCAATGGGGAAGCCAGATTCACTTAACGACCGTATTTGTCACTTAACAACAGCGGCAAGAAAGGTCGTAAAATGGAGCAATGCTCACTTAACAAATGTTTCACTTAGCGACATAAATTTGGGGCTGAATTGGTTTTTTTAAAAATAATTTTATATTGATATGATTTTTTTAAACATCCACAGGTGTTTAGTAGACAGTGTATTTATTATCTGGGTCAATATATTTTGCATTCAATTCTGATAACGATATTACCATTTAAGTATACATAGTCATTCTTTTTCAACTTCTAACTTTTGTGTATAGATAATAATCATAATACTAGCTCAATACCTGTGCTTCGTTACGAAACTATGAGGTTGGGCTTAGTGTTGGGGTAGGAAAATTAGGGTAAAATAACTTCTTCTGCCTCCCAGCTTCCCTCGGTATTCATCTGGCTGGCATCTTGTCAGGGCATGGGAGAGTTGATGGCTGTTTGGAAGCTGAAACAGTATTTTCTGTGTGAGCAAGAAGGAAGCAGCAAGGAGCCTGGGCGTGGCTTAGTTCACAACTGTTCTGTACTAAAGCTGCTTGGTGCTCTGAAACTGAAACTTGTCAGAATATATTCATGAACTGGAATAGAACTTAGTAGCAAAGTCAGCCAATGAATAGGCATGGCAACAGACTAGACAATGGGAGCTGAATTGGAAAATGAAACTAGAAGTGGGCTGCTTGCCTGCTGAACTAAAGTGAAACTTGTTTGCTGAAACTAATATCTGCTCTGCTGCTGCTGCTGCTTGCATATTTGCATTGTTATTTGTATATGTCTTTTGGTGTTGTTCAGTTGTATGTTGTCAAAGAGCACCTTATTTCTTTGTTCTCAGGTTCTGAGTACAATGACAATAAATTTATCTTATCTTATCTTGTGTTTTGCATTTGGAAGAGATTTCTTTTCAGGTGGGGAGGGGGAGTAGAACTCCTTAGCATCAGAGCGTGTTAATAATAATAATATAGGAAATACTAATAGCTCTGATGGTCATTTCACAAAATCCTTTCTTACTGAGCCCTTAGAAGCCAAGAGGAACTTATGTGCCAAATTTCAAGTTTGTAGGCTTTACGGTTCTGGATATTTTGTGATGATGTGTGAGTGGTATTTCGCTTTTATATATATAGATTTTTCAGTTTTCATAATATTGTTTTCTCACTTTCTGCTGGGGAGGGGGGGCTGAATTGTTGGGTTGTAAGTCAAAGAGTGCCTATAAAATCTCACCAACTGCGTTCAGTCTCAGCAGCTTCCAAAGGAAGGATTAAAACATCAAAGTGAGCAATGCCACTTCATGGCAAGTAGAGAGGATAAATAAAACCTTTTGTAACAAGATTAAAAACTCCAGAGAAATCTCTACTAAAAAAAAAAACACCAAACAGAGCCTCTCAATAATGTAATTAATTAAAAGCCATCGTGGGAAATGCAAGAACAAAGTGTTTGAAATTCCTCTGTGCAAGAGAGGAGAATTAAGTCATCCCCATTTTGCTAATTATAGGCTTAAGGAGGCTAATTGTTCTCTGGCGTTTGTTCAGATAACATTTAAAAAGAAAACAAATGGGAAAATTAAGCTGACTTTGCAAAAGTGGGAAGAAGAGATAAACAAAAGACGTAAATAACCTCCTTTTGGAGGTCCCAAAGGTGCTTTTTTTTTTTTTTTTTCAAAAGGCAACTGGACTTTCTGGTTTTTCTTTTGAAGTTGTTTTGCTTCTCATCCAAGAAGCTTCTTCAGCTCTGATTGAATGGTGGGGAAGGGAAGGATTTATACTCCTTGCAGACAGCTGGTCATTTGCATCCTTTTAGACTAGTCATTGAGGCCATTTGGAGTCCCAAAGGTGCTTTTTCAAAGAGGCAACTAGATTTTCTTGTTTTTTCTTTTGAAGATATTTCGCTTCTCATCCAAGAAGCTTCTTCAGTTCTGACTGGATGGTGGGGAAGGGAAGGATTTATAGATACCTGGTCATTTGCATCCTTTTAGAGGGTCGTTGAGGCCACTTGGAAGTTCATCTGTGTCCTCAGGGTCACCTGAGTAGTGCAAATGGGTGTGCAGGCTTCTTGGAACAACCGAAAGGACTGTTGTATGGCTCCACATCTATTTGCATCACTCAGGTGACCCCGAGGATACAGATAAACCTCCAAGTGGCCTCAACGACCCTCTAAAAGGATGCAAATGACCAGCAGTCTGCAAGGAGTATAAATCCTTCCATTCCCCCACCATCCAGTCAGAGCCAAAGAAGCTTCTTGGATGAGAAGTGAAATGTCTTCAAAGAAAAAAAAACAGAAAGTCCAGTTGCCTCTTGAAAAAAAAGCACCTTTGGGATAACCACGACTTGGATGATGGAGAATCTCCAAAGATATCTTCACTGGATGGGATTTGAAGGAGCTTTAAAATTATTTTTCAAAAGCATATTTTTAGCCTTTCCTTATTTCCTGACACTTTTTTTCCAAGCTGCAAAGAGAGAGATATTCCTGGTTTTTTTTTTTCAATTTTTCCTGTTCCCTCTTCCAAATGCAACTAAAACTCTGGTGTCTGTTTCTCTGTTTGTAACCTTTAACTGGGTGAAACGGTGCATCGTAAGGCAACAATTTTTGTACTGGGGCACCTCTAAAAGGAAATAACTTACACAGTGCATCTAAAATGCAGGACCTAAGACTCCCGCGGAATTCAATTTGGCCAATTTAATGACACGCTTGATGACATAGAAATGATCATTAAGCATTTTATGACATAATAACATCATAAAAATTTAAAACGAACAAGAACAGATCATTTTTCTGCAGGAGAATGTACGAGATGGGCGGCAAATACATTTTATAAACAATTTTAAATTACTTTTTTCACACTAGCACCCACCATTACATAGTGGCATTTCAATAGGGGATGGAGGGGGAGTTAAAAAAAACCCTTAAAACAGAATTTGCAACTGTGAGATTGCAACTCTACTCATTTGTTGCGTGTACAGGTAATCTTTGCCTTACAACCACTGTTGAGCGCAAAATTTGTTGCTAAGCGAGACATGCAGTATGTGAACAGTGAGTTTCGCTCTGTTTTCTTGCCATAGTTGTTAAATGAGTCAGTGTAGTTGTTATCTTAGTCATACCATTGTTAAGCGAATCCGGCTACCCCATTGACTTTGCTCGTCAGAAGGTCACAAAAGGGGATCACGTGTGACCCAGAACTGCTCCGACCGTCATAAAAGTGAGTCAGTTGCTGATTGACTGAATTTTGATCACGTGACAACGGGGTTCTTGCAACAGTTGTGTGAAACACGGTCATAAGTCACTTATTTTCGGTGCTATTGTAACTTCGGACGGTCATTAAATGAACTGCTGTATGTCGAGGACAGATGGCATATGAAGGGGAGGTCAAAAAAATTCAAAATGGAGTTTGCAAAGGTGAGTTTACAACTCCCCCCATTTGTCGCGTGTAAAATGTTTGGTTGCGACCGCCATCTTGACTCTTTGGACCCACCCGCCATTTTCCCTCATCCTGAGCCCACTGGAAATTATTTCAGTGATTCACCAAATTATAACCTGACTGATGTTTTTTTTAATCTGTTTCTTTGCTCCTACAGGGATCAAGACCGGACTGTGCATAAAAATGGGGGACAATATCAGCGGGACGTGCGAAATCTTTGGTTGGTGTCCAGTGGAGAAGAAAGACAAAACAAAGTTAGTTCTAAAACAAAACAATGTAACACACCAGAACACCACACGCTACAAAACACCACAACACACCCCACTGCACGCATCACCACACACTACACACTACATAACACACACCTCATACCACACACAACACAACACACAACACAAAAGAACAAAACACACATCACAACACACACCACAAAAAACACACACCACATATACCACATACACACCACACCACACATGACACACCACATACACACCACACCACACATGACACAACACACCAGACACAACACCACATACACAACACACACTACCACACACCATAAAATACATACCACCACACACCACACACAACATCCCACATAGTACACACCTCACACCATACACAACTCCATGCACTACAAAACATCACAACACACCCCATCCCATGCATCACCACACCTCACACATTACACCCCACATAACACACACTTCATACCACACACAACACAACACACAACACAAAACAACAAAACACACATCACAACACATACCACAAAACACACAACACACAACACATACACCACACAAACACACACACCACACCACACATGACACACCACACAACACACATCATGCACCATAAAACACCCACAACACAAAACAACAAAACAAAACTTTTCCAAAGCTGAGGCCTCGAAGGCTAGAATTGGAAGGGTCCCTTGAGGTCATCTACTCAACCCCTTTCTCCGTATAGAATTCAAGTTCAGGCATCGTTGAGAAATGGCACACCAACCCTCCGTTTGAACTAAAAAGGGGAGCCCACCGTCTAACTTCAGGTAGTCCTTGACTTATGACCACAAATAGTCTCAGAACTTCTGTTGCTGAGCGAGACAGTTGTTAAGAGAGAGACGTGCCTGATTTTACAGCCTTTTTTTGGCTATGGTTGTTAAGTGAATCACTGCAGTTGTTAAGCAAAGCCAGGTTCCCCATTGTCTTTGCTTGTCGGAAGCCAGCAGGGAAAGTTGCAGATGGTGATCACATGACCCCAGGATTCTGTAACTTTGAACAATTGTAAAATGAATCGTTGTAAGTCAAGGACTGCTCATATAGAGGATTTGACCTCTTTGTGACATAATTACAATTCTACTGGACAAGAATCAACAGATGGAAACTTGGAGAGGAGCAACCTAGAACTGAGGAGAAACTTCCTAACAGTGAGGACAATGAACCAGTGGAACAGCTAGCCACCAGAAGCTGTGGTTGCTGCATCACTGGAGGCTTTCAAGAAGAGATTGGGACAGTCACTTGTCAGAAGTGGTGTAGGGTTTCCTACCCGAGCAGGGGTTGGACTAGAAGACCTCCAAGGTCCCTTCCAATATTTCTATTCTATTCTTTATTCTAATTCTATTCTTATTCTAATTCTATTCTTATTCTATTCCTATTCTATTTCTATTTCTATTCTACTCTTTATTCTATTCTATTCTATTCTATTCTATTCTATTCTAATTCTAATCTTATTCTATTCTATTTTTATTCCTATTCTGTTTCTATTCTATTCTATTCTATTCTTTATTCTATTCTATTCTGAAAGAATTAACTTAACCAGCCTATTCATTTATGTTTAAGATCCGCTCTTCTGACCGACGCAGAGAATTTCACGGTTTACATCAAGAACACCATCCGTTTCCCCAAGTTTAATTTTTCCAAGTAAGTTTT
The DNA here is from genome assembly GCA_004319985.1 of Emydocephalus ijimae. NCBI lineage: Eukaryota > Metazoa > Chordata > Lepidosauria > Squamata > Elapidae > Emydocephalus > Emydocephalus ijimae. Next base: position 7,182 of record BHEV01018573.1, read on the forward strand.
TCTTTTTCTTCTTTTCTTTTAATCATTTTTGACACCATTCTAGGAAATGTTCTGCCTGCAGAAACAAGTTGCCAAGTTTTTGGACAAGTCAGGTTGGGAGAAAAAAAAAGAGAAAAGGGCTCTATGGATATGTCGATCAAAATTTATGAGAGGGGAATAAGGAAAAGAAAGGAACAATAAACAGATTTATTTGGTTGCTTATTAGTAATCTATGACTATCACTAAGTGTTGTATCTTATGATTCTTGATGAACGTATTTTATTTTTCTTATGTACACTGAGAGCTTATGCACCAAAGACAAACTCCTTGTATGTCCAATCACACTTGGCCAATAAAGAATTCTGTTCTATTCTATTCTTATTCTATTCTACTCTATTCTATATTCTATTCATTTCTTATCTCTTCTCTTCTACTCTGTTCTATATTCTATTCATTTCTCCTATTCTCTATTTTATTTTATTCTATTATTCTATTTTATTTTCTATTCTATTTCTATTCTATTCTTCATTCCAATATCTTCTATTCTATTCTATTCTATTCTATTCTATTCTATTCTATTCTATTCTATTCTATTCTATTCTATTCTATTCTATTCTATTCTATTCCTATATTCTACTCTATTCTATTCTTTATTCCAATATCTATTCTATTTTATTCCTATTCTATTCTGTGCTGAGGCAAGACTGAAATTCTAAATGATAGTGTTCCATGTTTAACTTATATTTTAAAATTAAATTTAGAAGGCCATCAGCTCCCTAAGACTCTAGGTAGCATGCAGCATCAAAATTATAAAATTAATATATATGTATTTATGAAAAAAGAACAACATGCCCACCAAAACAAACATTCCCATTTAATAAAGTCCATGCAGCTCTCAACTTACCACAGTTGGGCCCTAAAATTCCACTGCTAAGCAAGACAGTCATTAAATGAGTTTTGCTCCGCCCCCCCTTCACAATATTTCTTGCCAGCGTTAAGCAAATCATTGCCATTGTTAAATCAGTCACGTTGTGAAGTGAATCTGGCAACCCCATTTGATTCTGCTTGTCCGAAGGTCGCCAAAGTGGATCATGTGACTCCGGGACACTGCAACTGTCATAAGTACATGCCAGTTGCCAAGCGTCCTAATTTTGATCAAGTGACCACAGGGCTGACGCAACGTTCTTCAGTGTAAAAAACGGTCATAAGAAAGAGAACTGTGGGGTTTTTAGTGCTCCATGCGCTTGGCTGTTTCCTTACAGACATTTCTTGACCCAATTCCTAGGTAATTGTTCCGACCCGACTCCCCAAACACGACAACCTCGGAAGTTAACTCAAAAGATTCCTTTATTAGGAGCGCCGGCAGCCCCGGCAAAACGTTTCTCTCTCACCACAGGCTAATCAATCCGTCCTGTAGGGGAGATGAATAGTTGTCTGTCACATTGATTCATCTCCGCCCCCTGCCTTTTATCCCCAGAGCTTGGGTAGGGGCTTCGCTAGCAGCGATGGCTCTTCCGTCCCAAGGACCGGCCCATAGATTTCCATTGCTCTCCTCTCCTCTGCCTTCTGCACATCTGAGGGCTGTTGACTCTCCATCGGAGATCTGACAGATGGCCCGGGCTCTGCCCCACCCTTCTGCCAGCTCCATTCCCTCTTCCCCCTCGGAGCTACCTAGGTTGCCCTGATGCTGATCCTGACTCTCACACCACCTCCTCCTCCTCCTCCTCCTTAACTTCATTATTTATATAATAAAGGGGTCGTTGGCCGACAGGCCACAACAGTAATATCCTCAGTGCTAGAAGGGAGGAGGAGGAGGTGGACTGTGGGGTACTTGATCCTTTCTGAGCTTGTTTCTTTGCAGACATTTCATGACCCAACTAGGTAGCATCATCAGTGCCAGAAGAGAGGGGATTTTGCTCCATGTTCATATATACAAGTAGTAATTGAGTTAGGATCACAGTTGAGCTCAGTAATGAGCAATAACGAGACAGCCTGTATTTTTGAATGCGCTTCTCACTTCCTTGTTTTTCTGATGTAGAACCAATGTCCTCGACACCAAAAATGATGCCTATTTGAAAAATTGTCACTATGGAGCAGACCAGCCGTACTGCCCCATCTTCTCATTGGGGAAACTGGTCAGCTGGGCGGGGAGTAACTTTCACGAGATGGCATCCGAGGTATGAAAAAAAAAGAGGGGGTTGTTCCTTCTTTTAAGCAGGTGGTCTGTCATAAAGGGATCTCCCCCCGGGTGATTGGCCCAAAGGCACCCAGCTGGCTTTCATGCCTAAGGTAGGACTAGAACTCACCGTCTCCAGACAATTGTCTCAAAGTTGGCTTTCCTGCCTAAATTGGGACTAGAATTCACCATCTCCTGGTGATTGGCCCAAAGTCACTCAACTGGTTTTCATGCCTAAGTTGGAACTAGAATTCAGAGCCTCCTGGTGATTGGTTAAAAATCACCCTGCTGGATTTCATTCCTAAGGTGGAACTAGAACTCACCATCTCCTGGTAATTGGCCCAAAGTAACCCAGCCGGCTTTCATGCCTAAGGTGGGACTAGAACTTACTGTCTCCATGTGATTGTCTCAAAATCACCTGGCCACCTTCCATGCCTAAGTTGGAACTAGAATTCACCATCGTCTGGTGATTGTCCCAAAGTCACTCAACTGGTTTTCATTCCTAAGTTGGAACTAGAACTCACCATCTCCTGGTGATTGTCTCAAAGCTGGCTTTCATGCCTAAAGTGATTCTAGAACTCACCGTCTCCTGGTGATTGGCCCAAAGTCACCCAACCTAAATTCCATGCCTAAATGCAATATCAGAGTCAAGTGTCCCCAAAATGCTGCAAACGGTCATAAGTGTGCCCCAAATGTGGCCACGTGGCCATCAGCAGGGGATGAATGGCCATCAGAATTTCAGAACTGGGTGGTGAATACCTATGGTGGGGGAGGGGTCCATTGTAACTTTGAATGGTCATTATGCAACCAGTCGTAAGTCGAGGACAACCTGCATGTAGGACAACCTGCATGTGGACCCAGCATGCAACTCTGGTGGATCCCCCAAGGTTTTTGAGGGAAAACAGCTTCCTGATCTTCTGCCAAAACTGAAGACAACCTTTCTCTGTTTTGTTTTATTTTAAATCCAGGGTGGCGTGATTGGCGTCCAGATTGAATGGGATTGCAACCTAGATAAAAAACCATCAGAATGCAACCCTCACTATTCTTTCAGTCGCCTAGATAACAACGTTGTGGAGAAGTCCGTCTCCTCTGGATACAACTTCAGGTGAGGGAGAAGGAGGCATTTGGCCGAAGCATCCTCAAGTCTGCAACTTTGGCGGTTTGTTTTTTCTGAAATGGCTTCGGTGGCCAAATTTGAATGGGATTTAATTGATCAGGTCAGCCAGGCTGGAAGGAAGAGTCAAGTGAGGACCTAGCTTGGAATCCTGCCATAGCTGCAAGTTTGAACTACCTGTTCTGACCCAGCTCACCAAACAGGACAAACCCTCTGATGTGAACTCAAAAAATTCCTTTATTAGGCGCGCCAGCACCCCGCCAAAAATGTTTTTCTCCCACTGCAGGCTAACCAGTTCATCCGGCAGGGAGTTGAATAGTTGTCTGCCACATCTCCACCCTCTGCCGTTTATCCCGAGCTCGGGTGGGGCTTTGCTAACAGCAATGGCCCTTCCGTCCCACGGACCGTCCCATAGATTTTCACTGCTCTCCTTTCCTCTGTGCATCTGTGCGTCAGGCACTGGACCCAGCTGTTCCTCCTTTTCCTCATCAGCCACCTCCAGATCTGGGGGGCTGTTGACTATCTGATGGATGGCCCAGGTTTCACCTCTTATGACCCCGATTGAGCTCAAAATTCCCATTGTTAAGTGAGTGAATTTTCCCCCATTTTACACCTTTCTTGCCACGATTGTTAACCGAATCATTGCAGTTGTGAAGTTAATAACTGTCATGCCCTTGTTGGAGTCTGCTTCTGCGGAGGAGATGGAGCAGCTGACAGGGAGTGGGAGTGTGGCTCCGGTGGCTGTGAAAGAAACGGTGGAAGGGCACCGTCCGGCTGGGCATTCAGAGGAAGACCCAGGCCCACCCCCTCTTCATCCTAGGGCATGCAGGGAGGAATGGAGAAGGGAGCAATGTGGCTTACGAGAGAGGAAAAGGCCCTGATCCCTTTCATTAGTTGAAGCTGGAAGAACAGGGTATAAGAGGGGCGTTTTCACACAGCTCCTTGCTGGAAGCAAAGCCTGCATTTTCTTTGTCGAGGCTGATCTGGATTTTGGCATCCTCCTAACTGTGGTTGCTGCGTTATCTTGTGAAAGTCTGCAATTTATCATCCTGGCCTGCCATTTTAATTATTTCAGTGTGGTTTGTGTTGGTTTTTTTTTATTTCTAATTATCTTTACTTTTGTTTCGGACTGCATTTACTCTCTTTGTAGACTGTTTTTGGAAGAGTTTGATATGCAGCAGAGGATAATTGGACATTGAGGCCCAAGTTGGAGGCATTAAGGGGAATTTATTCAACTTTGTGTTATTTTTGTGCCATGCCCCGCGTCATTACAGTAACGCAGCTGTTAAGTGAATCTGATTTTGCTCACCAGAAGGTCGCAAAAGAGGGATCACATGATCCCAGGATATTACAACTGTCATAAACCCATGTCAGTTTCCAAGCATCTGAATTTTGATCACGTGACCATGGAGATACCGCAACAGTCGTAAGTCTGAAAAACTATCATGTCCCCTTTTTTCAGTGCCATTGTAATTTCAGTCACTAAATGCATGGTTGTAAGTCGAGGACTGCCAGTAATCAGACAGTAAAGTCTGTCGTGATTCAACCAGCGATAAAAGCCAAAGGGGGAAAAAAAAGTGACTTTTCCTTTTGCTTGGAAAAATTAATCGTATGACATTTGATGGTTTTTTTTTCTCAGATTTGCCAAGTATTACCAGAGCACGGCTGGTGTTGATTTCCGAATGCTGATCAAAGCTTACGGGATCCGTTTCGATATCATGGTGAATGGCAAGGTGAGGTCAGGCACAGCTGGGGAAAAAACACCACAGATTTGCGATGGTGGCGAATATCGGTAGCTCGGGTATAGCATGAAGATAGAGGTTCGTTCCCCGAGGTTGTGGGAGGGGATGTTGAGGTCTGTGTTCTTCTTATTGTCAACTAAAAAAAAAAATACTTCTTTGGTCTTTTTAGTTGCCAGCAGAAAGGGAGTGGGGGAAAGCAGTGCATTCCTTACATGCTTCAGATAATTGCTAGGCGGCCGAAGCTGTTGGCACGCAAGTTTATTACTGGAGAGCATGATTGATGACTTTTGGCTATGGATGTGTCTATACATCCAGGGGGTGGTCAGTTCAACTACCAGTTCGGCGAACCAGATGTAAATTTAACATCCGGTTCACTTGAACCGGGCCGAACCGGCTGAATCTCACTCACTGATTTTGTGATGGTTTCCTGCTTGAGCAGGGGGTGGGACTAGAAGACCTCCAAGGTCCCTTCCCACTCTTATTATTCTCTGTTCTAAATCATAGAGTCCCACTGGGAGAACTGTCTTAAGGCTCAAAGCCAGGGGTGTCATACATGTAGCCCACTGACCGGATGTATCACTTGTGGGCTACACCTACCCCACCTCCGCAAATGGGAAAAACATTGCGATATATCACATGACAGCAACGTGACGCAAGTTTGATGCCCATTGTCAACTCGTAAAGCATTCCTGGTCTGCTTGGCTTGAGGCTCTTAAATTAATTAGGGCGTCCATCGGAACCCTGACACCTGTGCTCCAAGCCACTGTTTTCAACCTTGAACACTTTAAGCTTTGTCGACTTCAACTCCCAGAATTCTCCATCCAGTGATCCTGCCGAGGAATTCTGGGAGCTAATGTCCACGCGGCTTAAAGTGGCCCCATTTAAGAAACACTGGTCTTAACCAATACAGGAAGTCCTCAACTTAGAACAGTTTAGTGACGGTTCGAAGATCCAATGGCACTGAAAACAGGGACTCGTGACCGTTTTTCACACTTACGACCATGGCAGCTTTGCCATGATCACGTGATCGAAATGCAGACGCTTGGCCACTGACTCATATTTATGATGCAACAGAAATTTTTGGGCTCCATTGTGGTTGTGATTCAAGGACTACCTGCACAAATTTTAAAAATCTGGGCACATCGCACAAATTCACTTTTTCGTTTTTTTTTTTCTTTTCTTTTCCAGGCAGGGAAATTTAACATCATCCCAACAGTAATCAACGTGGGATCCAGTCTTGCGCTCATGGGAGTGGTAGGTCAATCATTCGGTGTGGAAGCGATCTATTGTTGGATTACAGGCCGTCCTTAGGAGTGGTGCGGTGGCCTAAGGGTGGAGTTGTCGCCTCACAATCAGGAGGCTGTGAGTTCAATCCTAGGTAGAGGCAGATATATTTCTCTCTCTGGGCACAATGAGAATATATCTGCCGAACAAAACTCCACATTGGCAACAGGGAAGGGCATCCGGCCAGTAAAACACTCGGCTAGCTCCATTCAGTTGCCCAGTCTCCAGCCCACAAGGGATTATGAGTTCGTTAGTAGATGATGATTAAAAGATGACAGGCAGGCTTTGACGTACAACCCTTCATTTAGCGATGGTTCAAAGTTGCAACAGCACCAGAAAAAAGTGGCTTACAACCAGCCCTCGTACTTATGACTGTTGCAGCATTCCCACGGTCACAGGATCATAATTCAAGGCGTTTGATAACCAGCACATCTTTATGATTCTGGAATCATAAATTTATGGTTCTGGAATCAGGCGATCATTATTTGTGACCTTCTCAGCTGACTTCCAACCAGCGAAGTCAATGAGGGAAATCCGGAATCATTTAATGACCGCATGATTGACTTAATGACTGCAGTGATTCACTTAACAATCATGGCAAAAAAGGTGATTAAAATTAGGTGTGGTTGGCTTAACAACAGCCTTGTTTAGCAACTGAAATTCTGTTCCTAATTGTGGCCGTAGGCCAAGGACTATTGCTTTATGTTATTATCTAATTACAGGGAGTCGAATTATGACCACAATTGAGCCCAAGGCTTCTGTCACTAAGTGAAACATTTGTGAAGTGAGTTTTGCCCCATTTTATGACCTTTTTTGCCACCGTTGTTAAGTGAACCACTGCAAGGGTTAAGTTACTAACATGGTTGTTAAGTAAATCTGGCTCTTCCCTTGATTTTGCTTGTCAGGTGGTCACAAAAGGGGATCACATATCCTCGGGACACAGCAACGGTTGTAAGTACAAGTCAGTTGCCAAGCATTCCGATCATGTGACCACGGAGATGCTGCAATGGTCATATGTGTGGAAAAGCGGCCATAAGTTACTTTTTCAGTGCTACCATAACTTTGAACCGTCACTAAACAAAACTCTCACGTTGTATGTTGAGGGCTACCAGTATTATCTTATTGTATCCTATGTTATTAAGATATTATATATCTTACTAGCTCGATACCCGTGCTTCGCTACGAAAGTACGTGGTCGGGCTCAGTTTTTGGGGAGGAAAATAAGGGGAGAAATGTGCCTCTGCCTACCAGCATCCATTGGTATTCATCTAGCTAGTGTCTTGTCAGTGTGTGAGTTGAGGGCTGTTTGGAAACTGAAACAGTATTTGCTGTGTGAGCAAGAAAGAAGCAGCAAGGAGCCTGTGCGTGGCTTAGTTCACAACTGTTCTGTACTAAAGCTGCTTGGTGCTCTGAAACTGAAACTTGTCAGAATATATTCATGAACTGGAATAGAACTTAGTAACAAAGTCAGCCAATTAATAGGCATGGCAGCAGACCAGACAATGGGAGCTGAATTGGAAAGTGAAACTGGAAGTGGGCTGCTTGTCTGCTGAACTAAAGTGAAACTTGTTTGCTGAAACTAATATCTGCTCTGCTGCTGCTGCTTGCATTTTTGCTTATGTCACATTGAAAGAATCTACAAATGGTATTGTAAACTTTACTCATATTATTATGTTTGTAAAGAAGTTAATGATCCTGCTGAATCAGTCATCCGTGTGCTTTCTGGACTTGAATTTAGGCTGCAAACTCTTAACAGAACTCCTCTCCTCTGCTTGTGTTTTGCATTTGGAAGAGATTTCTTTTCAGGTGGGGAGGGGGAGTAGAACTCCTTAGCATCAGAGCACGTCAATAACAATAATATAGGAAATACTAATTGCTCTGATGGTCATTTGGAAAAAAAAACTTTCTTAGTGAGCCCTTAGAAGCCAAGAGGAACATACGTGCCAAATTTCAAGTTTGTAGGCTTTAAGATTCTGGAGATTTTGTGATGATGCGTGAGGGGTCTTTCGCTTCTATATATATAGATCAGTGGTGGCTAACCTTTTGGGGCTCCTGTGCCAAAAATTGTGCATGTGCTTACACGCTCGTGCTCCCAGCACTCAGAAGGCAATGTGTGCCCCCCCCTTGCCCCCTAGGCATGTGCACGCAATCCCCACCCATCCACTCGCCCCTGCCACCCCATTACTTGCACTGTACCTCACAGCTGATTTTCGGCTGGTTTGAGGCCTTTTTTAGCCTCCCAGAGGCTTGAGGAAGGCTTCTGCAGGCTTTGCAGGCCAAAAACTAGGCCCGTTTCATGACTTCCGGTATTTTTGGAAAAACAGGAAGTGATGAAACAGGGCGAGTTTTCGGCCTGCAGAAGCCTCCCTCAAGCCTCTGGGAGGCCGAAAAAGGCCTCAAACCGGCCAAAAATCAGTTGTGAGGTGGTCCACATGCGCCGTGAGGTTAAGTTTGCCTGCAGTTCGTATGCTGGCACAAATGCCACCTGTGGCAAGCATGCCATAGGTTCACCATCACGGATATAGGTTATCTGATCATTTAAAGCTGCGCTTTTGGCTTTAAAAATAAAGCATAATAAAATATAATTTAAAAACCCTCATTATTTGCACGCAACTGCAAATAAGAAACCTTTTTAAAAGGTTATGGTTAGCAAGTGGATTTCCGCTCTGTTTATATGGAATTGTTTCTGCCATCCAACCCACCCAGGGGGCGTTTCTCTGCGACTTGGTGCTGCTGTATCTTCTCCGAAAGAGCCAGTTTTACAGGGGGAAAAAATACGAAGAAGTGAGGTAGGTTGCCTGCAGCTGCAAAGCCCTCTCGATTCATAAGATTTCTTATTTCCTGACAGTGAGAAGAATTAATTAGCAGGATGACTTGCCTTCAGAAGCTGTGGGTGCTTCATCACTGGCGACTTTTAAGAAGAGACTGGACAGCCATTTGTCTAATGTCTGATTTAGCTGGGGGCTGGACTAGAAGACCTCCAAGGTCCCTTCCAACTGTGTAATTCTGTTCTGTGTAAAATAGTGTGTAAAAAAAAACAAACTACCTATGTAGTTGGTAATAGTTGACGTGGATTTGATGGTCCATCACCGAGCAAAGTGTATAAACCTTCTAAATGCTGAAACAGGGGACAAGGAAGGGAGGGAGAGTCTTTAGATTGCATCAGATCTTCCATCCTTGTGGAGGGTCTCAAGATGGGGATGTCGCTCTCAAAATGATGGAATCTAGGTCACAGGAGCCTTGAGTAATCTAAAAAATCCCTTGGAAGGTTGCAAAAAATCTTTAGGGAATTCCTGGAAGGTTGGCATTCAGACACAACAGCATCTACAGACACATAGAGATAAACCACATTCACACACCATTTCAAAAAAAAGACATCAAAAAGCTAACAAGGAAATAATAATAAAAGAAATCTGAACAGATCTTTTCGAGCAATGCAGATAAGCGGGGATTAAACCATCAAGCAGAGAACAATCACCAAGGAAGTACCAGGAAAATGACGCATACACCAACACCGGCAGGGTAAACTAGTGTATATATTCTGGTCTGTTTCCTTCTTAGCTTTTTTTCCTCTCTTTTGGATGGCTGATAGTCTGTTAGTGTATTGACAAACTCCACCCCAGGAGAAGCTACTACTGATAGCGCTTGTTCAGCCTGTGTTCCCCAACCAGGGTTAAGGAGACAAGCTAAACAGAATGTGCAACGTTAGTCAGATAGGCACACAGATAAATGAGTGAGATAAGTTTGTATGTTTGTTAACATACAGTAAAAATAACAGATATGCTTGTGCTATCAAAAATATAGTTTATTCCATTTATAGCATAGTCAAAATAACAGTCCATTAGTCATGTATCATTTAGTCAGTCCATTCAAGGATATTCAATTAGCAAAGTCTGTGTAGAATATCCTTATGTCAGTTCACTTACAAAGCAGTCCTTTGTCTCTCTCCCGTTCGAGTAACGCAGTCTTGAGTCCATGCAGTAATTAGGGATCATCAAAGCCAGAGAGAGCAAGCTGCCTTTGCCTTGCTTCTTTTATGGTGCTTTCACAACCACTTCCTTAATTACATTCCTACAGTTAAAGTTGCAGACACTTTAACTAATAAACCATGATAACATATTTATTATTTTACCTAAACCAATTAGGGTAAACAATGTTATCCCTAACAGCGCTCCCCTTTTGGGTAATAATAATAATATAACTATTTACACCTTTAAATCATATTTGTTACAACTTTCTTTAAACTTGATTA
>BHEV01018575.1:0-35969 GCA_004319985.1 Emydocephalus ijimae
GCTCACTCCGAATTGGAGTCGGTTGCACTTAAAGGCGCCTCGGTGCGTAACGATCGTCTGTGCCTCTGTGGTTTTTTTATCCACAGGCAGTTGTTGGTACGCCTGTGCTAAATCCAATTTAGTGAAGACTTTTCCACCCCCCAGGAAATGTAGAAGGTCTTGTACCACCAGCACCGGGTAAGCGTTCTGTTGAAGGGCGTGATTAAGGGTGGCCCGGTAGTTCCCACAAATCCTTAACGATCCATCTGGTTTGATGGGTGTTACAATTGGGGTTTCCCAACGAGCGTGGTCAGTTGGTNATGTCAGGTAAGAACCAACGCCCATTTAGCAAAGACTTTTCCACCCCCAAGGGAATGGAGAAGGTGTTGTACCACCGGTACCGGGTAAGCGTTCTGTTGAAGAGCGTGATTAAGGGTAGCCCGGTAGTCCCCACAAATCCTTAACGATCCATCCGGTTTGATGGGTGTTACAATTGGGGTTTCCCAACGAGCGTGGTCAGTTGGTTCTAAAACACCCTGGGCTATTAATTTATCGAGCTGCTCATCAATTTTTGGTTTAAGGGCAAAAGGTACCCGATGAGGCTTAAGGCGGATAGGGGCTACTTCAGGGTTAAGGTTAAATGATATTGGGGTCCCCTTGTACTTGCCTAGTTTGTCTGCAAAGATGTCCTGGAATTTCTGGACAATGGCCTCCTCCCAGTCGTCGCTTCTGGTTTGGTGAATGCCAGCTACCTTGATCCCGAGTGGGGCGAACCATTGAAGGCCTAACAAGCTAGGTCGGTCACAGTTGACGACGGTCAGTGGTAATGACGCAGTACGATTTTTGAATGATACTTGGACTTGGCTGGATCCAATGACCGGAATTCGATTCCCTTGATAATCTTTGAGTATGATTCTTTGGGCTCTGAGGTCTTGATGCCGCTTGCTTTTTTCCCGTAGTGGCATCCTTCAAGTTGTTGGTTTCCAGAAACATCTGGAACTGTTCTAGTCCCAGTCTTCTTGTGCCGGGTCAAATGGAGCGGGTGGTATGGCGCCGCTGGACATGGTTCCCGTTGTCGATGCGCCTTCAGCCACGTGCTCTGTTTGGTGCTCTGTAGTGTTCAGTCAGCTTTGATGTCTCCGTATCCCATCCTCGTCGCCAGTGTTATGTTCTGCGCATGGGTGCAAGGAATGGAGACGAGGCAGTGAACAGTGAACTTCAACTCNTCGGTCACAGTTGACGACGGTCAGTGGTAATGACGCAGTACGATTTTTGAATGATACTTGGACTTGGCTGGATCCAATGACCGGAATTCGATTCCCTTGATAATCTTTGAGTATGATTCTTTGGGCTCTGAGGTCTTGATGCCGCTTGCTTTTTTCCCGTAGTGGCATCCTTCAAGTTGTTGGTTTCCAGAAACATCTGGAACTGTTCTAGTCCCAGTCTTCTTGTGCCGGGTCAAATGGAGCGGGTGGTATGGCGCCGCTGGACATGGTTCCCGTTGTCGATGCGCCTTCAGCCACGTGCTCTGTTTGGTGCTCTGTAGTGTTCAGTCAGCTTTGATGTCTCCGTATCCCATCCTCGTCGCCAGTGTTATGTTCTGCGCATGGGTGCAAGGAATGGAGACGAGGCAGTGAACAGTGAACTTCAACTCTTTATTAATCATTCTGAACAGAGCAAAAACCCTAGGGCAGCAGCAGCCCTTTTATAGGGCAGGCTGCTGACCTATTAGCCAATGAGAAACATGGAAGTGTTAAACCCTCGAACCAATGAGAGTGGCTCGTTAACAGCCAATCAGATTCCCCAGAACGGACCAATCCGATATCACTATTATTGGCCAATCAGAAGTGCGAGATTAGAACCCTGCTTTTTCTTAAGGTTTGTTAAAACTTTATTTAAGCGCTTTTATTAGTTCACAACAGGATTGTGAAGTGAATTGTTGCACTTGATTTTACTACCTTGTTTGCCATGGTTATGTGAATTACTGAAACAGCATCATGCTGTTGCTATACTATTCTTCTGTGTTGGAAGCACTGAAGCACTTAAGTGGTGAAAGGATCAGCCGGAGACATCACCATTTCCATTTGGGGGCTCCTTTCATGTTGCCTATTGAAGTGGTACCCATGTATCTACTTCGGTGATGGCAAACCTGTACTATATTAGCATACTCCAAACCCTCGCAACTGATTGGTCCGGACGGACAGCGACCCGATTGGTCGAAACCTCGGCCGTGATTGGAGCGCTTGGAATCTACCGTGATTGGCTGCGCCGATCGCGGGAGATTCAAAGCGCTGCCATTGAGCGCCGAGCCGCTTGCCAGCCCTATATGAAGGGCTGCCGCGGCTTGTATTCCCCAGACTGTTCTTATCCTGAATAAAGAGCTGAACTCACTAAGATGGTCTCGCGTCTCCTTCGAACCGATCCACCCCAGATCTAACACTGGTGACGAAGGTGGGCTTGTGAGACAAGGAGACCACCCAGCACATGGCGAAGCAGCACACGGCAGCAGGCAGCATGGCCGGCATCAACTCGCCACGCGCACCCTTCAACCCTGCTACAGAGGACTGGGAATCCTATACTGATAGGTTCCAGATGTTCCTCGAGAATAGCAATCTTAAAGACGCCAACGGCCACAAGAAACGAGCCATGTTTCTCACACACTGTGGGCCCGCAGTGTTCAAGATGGCCAAAGCCTTGGACAAACCAGAGGACGTTAAGACCATGGAGTGGGGCGACCTCGAGCCCCTACTGCGAAGCCACTACGCCCCCATTGTGCTCATCCTTATCCGGCAGCACGATTTCTACAGGCGGGATCAACGTGAGGGCGAGGGGCTTGGCGACTTCATGGCGGCACTACGAGACTTGGGCGGCCTGTGCGAGTTCACCGACCTAGACGAGGCACTGCGAAACCGCATCGTCCTAGGACTCCAAGACCCCGTCCTCCTGAGCCGCATCATGGCAAAGGGCGACATCTCCCTCGCCGATGCCCTCACCGAGGCAGCTGCGGCTGAAGCGGCCAAGAAATTAGCGGCTCAGATGCAACAATCGAGCATCACGACACAACCGGCGGCTGGAGAGACAAATTTGACCCTCGAGAAGCGACCCAAAACCGACCATCGAGACACAACCACACACCATGGCGACTTCGACTCCTTCTCGGAGACTGAGGACGAGAAGGAGGAGATCCACCACCTTCAAGCAGCGCAGGAGAGGCGGGAACCACGAGGTCGTAAGTCGAGGTTCCAGTGCGCTGGCTGCGGCAGCGATCACCCCTGGGCGGACTGCCATTTCCTCGATGCCATTTGCCGGCATTGCGAGAAACGGGGGCACATCGCCAAGGTGTGCCGGAATAAAAGCCCATGACGACGAGAAGCCCATGACGACGAGAAGGCAGCCCCAGGTGACGAGATGGCAGCCCCCGACGGTGAGAGAGCACCCCCACCAGAAACCGCGATCGCCAGACGGAGAACCGCTAGAGCCGAGAGGGTCGGAACAGGCGACTCCACGAGACAAGATAAAGGGAGGAAACACACCAAACTGTCATCATTGGCCAATCCTCCACAAGCGACGCCAGGAAGGTATACGTGACGGTGGCGATAGAAGACCAGCCATGCGACATGGAGGTGGACTCCGGGTCCTTCCTCTCAATGGTCTCATGGCGCATACTCAAGCTCCTGGTCCCCACCATCCGCTGCCACGAACTAGAAGACCAAACACTAACTCTCAAAGACTATCAAGGGAACCGCATCCCTGTAGTCGGCAGAGGCCATTTTAAAGTCACCTTCAAGGGCCACACTGAAGTGCTACCCCTGATGATTGTCGACTGAGATCGACCGAGCCTATTGGGACGACAGTGGTTCGCACCCCTGGGCATCGAAGTAACCGGCATCCACCACATCGGAGAGGTGAACTGGGAAGTGGCGCTCATAAGGGACTTCCGGGAAGTCTTCGATGACAGCCTAGGCAAGTACCGGGGGTCCCCTATATCATTCAATATAGACCCGAGCATCGCACCAATCCGCCTTAAGCCCAGGCGAGTGCCATTTGCACTCAAGCCCAAAATCGATGAGCAGCTAGATAAGCTCATTGTGCAAGGGGTGCTGGAACCAATTGATCACGCCCGGTGGGAGGCCCCAATTGTCACCCCCATCAAGCCAGATGGGTCCATGAGAATCTGTGGTGACTACAAGGCCACCCTAAACCATGCGCTCCAACAAAGCACATACCCTGTCCCAGTAGTACAGTACCTTCTGCACTCACTGGAGGGAGGCCGGATTTTCGCAAAACTCAACCTGGCACAAGCCTACCAGCAACTGCCGGTCGACGCCACAACTGCAGAAGCCCAAACCATCGTAACACACCAGGGGGCTTTCTGCTGCAACCGGCTCCAATTTGGAGTCAGCATGGCACCCGGGGTCTTCCAAAGCCTCATGGAAAGACTCCTCCAGGGCACAGAAGGGGTGGTGCCCTACTTTGACAACATGCTGGTGGCCGCGAAAAACGAAAAACAACTGGAAACCCGGTTAAGGGAGGTACTAAAGAAATTCAGAGACCCGGGACTCAAAGTTTAAAAAGGGAAATGCCAACTACGGGCAGAGAGGGTTGAATTTCTAGGGTACCTCCTCGATAAGCAAGGGATCCACCCCACAGAAAAGAAACTGAGAGCCATAAGGGAAGCACCACGGCCCAAAAACAAAACGGAGCTACAGGCTTTCTTGGGACTGTTAAACTTTTACAATGTCTTCCTACCTCAAAAGGCAACCGTGGCGGAACCATTGCATAGGCTATTAGATAAAACAGCAACCTGGACTTGGGGAGCATGGGAGGAGAGCGCCTTCACCAACACAAAGAACCTGCTAACATCTGACGTGGTACTAATCCAGTACAGCGAGACCCTGCCGCTAACAGTGACATGCGATGCATCGCCCTTCGGAATCGGCGCCATCCTCAGCCACCAGCTACCGGACGGGAAGGAAGCACCCATCGCCTTCTCATCAAGAACACTTTCAAAACCGGAGAGAAACTATAGCTAGCTCGACAAAGAGGCCCTAGCAGTTGTCGCCGGTGTCAATAAATTTCATGAATACCTTTACGGTAGGACTTTTACAATCATCACAGACCACAAGCTGCTGCTAGGAATCCTGGCAGGGAATAAGGCCACATCGAACATTCTATCACCAATGACGAGGTGGTCCGAATTCCTAGCAGCATACAATTACCAGCTGGTACACAGACCCGGAAAAGACATCACCCATGCAGACGCCCTGAGCCGCTCACCCCTGCCCGACCTGGAAGACGACCCAGCACCCACAACAGAGGTACTTCAAATAGAAACAATATCCAATCCGCTCGTGACCGTGCCAGACATTGCCAGAGAAACAAATAAAGACAAGCGGCTGGTGCGAGTCTTGAGCTGGGTTGGAAAAGGGTGGCCGGAAGGGGACAGGGACGAACTATTCAGACCCTTTCTGAAACAGACAAACTGAACTTTTTACCGAGAAGGGCTGTATACTTTGGGGGGACAGAGTGGTAATTCCGGAAACATTACAAGAAAAGGTATTGGGGATGCTGCATGAAGGACACCCAGGGATGGTCAAGATGAAAAGCCTGGCCAGAAGCTATGCACGGTGGCCAGGAATGGATAAACAGATCGAAACCTGGGTGGCCAAATGCAAACAATGCCAAGAATCCAGACCTAATCCTCCCACCGCCCCAACCCAAGAGTGGGAAATGCCAAGAGGCCCGTGGTCTAGGATTCGCATAGACTTCGCGGGGCCAACCAAGGGACACATGTACCTTATCACAGTAGATGCTTNTCTGAAACAGACAAACTGAACTTTTTACCGAGAAGGGCTGTATACTTTGGGGGGACAGAGTGGTAATTCCGGAAACATTACAAGAAAAGGTATTGGGGATGCTGCATGAAGGACACCCAGGGATGGTCAAGATGAAAAGCCTGGCCAGAAGCTATGCACGGTGGCCAGGAATGGATAAACAGATCGAAACCTGGGTGGCCAAATGCAAACAATGCCAAGAATCCAGACCTAATCCTCCCACCGCCCCAACCCAAGAGTGGGAAATGCCAAGAGGCCCGTGGTCTAGGATTCGCATAGACTTCGCGGGGCCAACCAAGGGACACATGTACCTTATCACAGTAGATGCTTACTCCAACTGGCTGGAGGTAAGCACCATGAAGTCTACCACAACAGAGGCGGTAATAAAGAAACTGAGCAAACTCTTTGCCACACATGGCCTGCCAGACATAATAGTGTCGGACAACGGGCCCCAGTTCACTGCACTAGCATTCGAACAATTTCTGGCAGGCCAAGGAATACGCCATGCGTTAACCGCACCAGCAAATCTGGCGGCGAACGGACGGGTGGAACGCATGGTCCAATACACGAAGAAAGCCAACCAGAAAATAGAAGCAGCCAACATACAGGACAAAATCAACAAAATGCTCCTCATTCAACATATCACACCTAGCGCAACCACAAATAGAAGCCCAGCAGAGCTAATGATGGGCAGGAAACTACGGTCAACGCAAGATAGAATGCATCCCACATACAACCCTGACAAACCCCCGGGCTCCTCCAGCAAACACAGAAAATTTTATATAGGGGACACAGTATCCGCGAAAAACCTGTCAGGGGAACCACTCTGGGTACCAGCAATGATCACCCAAATAACCGGCACCTTATCATACCGATTAGAGACAAGCGACGGAAAAAACTGGAAACGGCACGTTAACCAGCTAAGATCAAGAATAGCTGTCACCAACAACCATACACCTGAGCAAGAAACTAGAAGGGGGGGGGGAAATGGCAAGCGTTAAAGAAAGAACCAAAGGGAACCCCCTAGCGCAAGCAGAACACCCCCCACCCAGAACAAATAAACCACAAATAAACCGATACTACTCACCTGTAAACGCAGGACCAACAGAACATGAAACCCCGGAATCTTCACCTGGAAGGAGCAGCCAAGCCAGTTCAACCAGCCTGGAAAGATCCGGCCGGAACAACAGGAGCGGCAGCTCAACCAGCTCGGGTAGACCGGGAGGGAGCTACCAAGAAAGGCCCAGCTCAACCTTCCAGGCAGTTCCCTCCCAAGGAACCGGAGTGACAGAGAAGCCATCCGAACAGGTCGATGACCATGCTAGAACTAAACTGTGCAGGTCAACTAGGCAGGTACGAAGTCCCGCCTACCTACGCAACTACGTCACAACGCACCGACAGACAAAACCAAGAGGGGAGGGGTGTACTATATTAGCATACTCCAAACCCTCGCAACTGATTGGTCCGGACAGACAGCGACCCGTTTGGTCGAAACCTCGGCTGTGATTGGAGCGCTAGGAATCTACCACGATTGGCTGCGCCGGTCGCGGGAGATTCAAAGCGCTGCCATTGGCCGCCAAGCCGCTAGCCAGCCCTATATGAAGGGCTGCCGTGGCTCGTATTCCCCAGACTGTTCTTATCCTAAATAAAGAGCTGAACTCACTAAGATGGTCTCGCGTCTCCTTCGAATCGATCCATCCCAGATCTAACAGAACCTATGACACATGTGCCACCGGTGGCACGCAGAACCATTTGTGTGGGCATGTGAGCCCCAGCCAAACTTACCTGCACTGGAAATACCGGAAGTGGTGAAATGGGCCCATTTTTTGGTCTCCAAAGGCTGCAGAGACTTCCCTCGAGCCTCTGGGAGGCCGAAAAAGGCCTCAAACGGACCGAAAAACATCTGGGAGACATGCGCATATGCACAGGGGTTGCGGGTGGGGATCATGCTCTCATGCGCAGGGAGTGTGGAGGGGGGGCACAGGCATGCACGCAATATTTGGCACAAGAGCCCCAAAGGGTTAGCCACCACTGATCTACTCACTATCGCCTGCTTTCAAACTGCTGAATCAGCAGGAGCTGGAGCAAGTGACGGGTGCTCATCCCATCCTGGGGCAGCAAACAAGTCTTGAACGCAAGCCTGCCGATTACCAGTCACAGCATCCTAACCTCATGAGCTATTGCACTCCTCTGCTGTTGCTGGGTGAAACTAGCTTCTCCTGTTGACTTTGCTCATCAGAAGCCAAATGGCAAGGTTGTAAATGGCAATCGCATAACCCTAGAAAGCTGCAACTGTCATAAATTATATGATGGTTACCAAACAGCCAAATTTTGATCAGGTGACTGTGGCGATGTGTGATGGTTATAAGTCTTTTCAGTGCCATCATAACTTCAATCAGTTGCTAAAGAAGTGGTTGTAAGTTGAGGCATACCTGTATATCTTTGTTTTGTGGGAGTATGTGTGTGTTTTTTTACAACAAAGGGATGCCATGAGCTTTAAGAAGGATATTTTGATCACGTGGGTCAAAATTGCTATGGGATTTCTGGTAGTCTCCCATCTATGCACCAAATAAGCTCAATCCTAGTTATTCTTTTTGAGATCGGCCACATTTTGCAATATCCAGAAGTCAATAACTGCTTTCCAGGAGGAAAAAGCCAATGATTGTACAGGTAGGATGGAACTGTAAGCAAAGGAGATTGAGAGGGATCTTGGAGTCTTAGTGGACAACCAATTAAATATGAGCTAATAGTGTGCAGCAGCAGCCAAAAAAGGCAATGCAATTCTAAATTGCATTAACAGAGGGATTCCATCAAGATCAAGTGAGGTACTAATTCCACTCTATAAAGCCTTAGTAAGACCACATCGAGAATACTGCATGCAGATTTAGTCACCACACTATAAAAAAAGATATTGAGACTCTAAAAATAGTGCAGAGAAGAGCAACAAAGGTGATTAGGGGACTGGAGACTAAAACATATGAAGAACAGTTATAGCAGGGCTGTCAAACTCTCAGCCCATGAGCCAGATGCATCATGTGCTGGCCCGATTTAACAAAGGGGGAAAAAGTCCCAATATGTCATGTGATGCTGCCATGACAATGTGAGTTTGGTATCTCTGAGTTACAGGAACTGATTCCAATAGTATTCCAATATTGGAGGGGCTGTCACAGAGAGGAGGGGGTCAACAGAGAGGAGGGGCTGTCACAGAGAGGAAAGGTTTTTTCCAAAGCGCCTGAAGGCCAGACAAGGAATAATGGATGGAAACTGATCAAGGAGAGATGAGAGCAATCAACCAATGGAACAGCTTGCCTTCAGAAGTTGTGGAAGCTTCATCACTGGAAGAGACTGGATTGACATCTGTCATAAATGGTGTAGGGTCTCCTGCTTGGGTGGGGTGGGGTTGGACTAGATGACCTACAAAGTCTCTTCCAATTCTGTTAATCTGTTAATCTGAGAGAGAGCTGTAGGAATTGTGCTCTCCTGCCTCTGTTACTTCTGAGATCCATGTTTCTTTTCACAGTGGGGAACAGCTGTTTTTGTTAATCTGGAAGATGAGCAAGTTTCCTCCAAAAGGGTTAATGACCCGCCACTGCTATAGAATCAAGTTAATGAAAAATTAGCGACTGCAAAATGACCCTGGCTGGGATTCCCCTGATCACACTGCATGTGGCCTGTTTGCAAAAGGCAAATCACAGTTGGCATAATACTAATCTCTCCCAGCCCCGGTTCATTTTATCTAGATGTGTTAAAATCAAAAATTTTATGGCACACATTTCGCTTCCTCAAATTGGTGTCCTCCATATGTTCATGACTGTGCAGTTCTCAGGCCTCTGAAGCTAAACTGTGAGGTTACTATTTGAACATTAAATTACATTAACTGGATTTGTATCGCATAATGTTAAAATCTGATTGGAGATTTTCTGGTGCATGTACCGGTAGTTGTTGACTTACATTTAGTGACCGTTCAAAGTTACAACAGCACTAAAAAAGTGACTTTTGACCATTTTTATTACTTATGACCTCATGATCAAAATTCATGTACTTGACAACTATGAACCAACTATGAGATCATGCAACCACCTTTTGCAACCTTCTGACACTTAAAATCAACAGGGAAGCCAGATTTACTTAACAGCCATGTTACTAATTTATCAACAGCGGTGATTCACTTAACAATTGTGGCAAGGAAGATCATAAAAGGGGGCAAAACTCACCTAACAAATATCTCACTTAACGGCAGAAATTTTGGGCTCAGTTATAGTTGTAAAGTTGAGGGCTATCTGTCCCAAGGCAGAGAGTTGGGCTAAAGAGAGTATATTTGGTGTGGTGGTGAAGGTGATGGCCTAGAAACCAGGAGATGGTGAATTATAGTCTTGCCATAGGCATGAAAACCAACTGGGTAATTTTGGGTCAGTACTCTCTCAGCCCAATCTACCTCATAGGGTTGTTATTGTGGGGAAAATAGGAGGAAGAAAGAACATCAAGTATATTCACTGCCCTGAGTTTCTTATAAAGTAATAAAGGCAGGATAAAAATCTAATTAAATAAATAACCATGCTCTATGTCTATGGAGATTCTCAGTCATCTAGGGATCGCGGTTGTCCCAAAAATGCTTTTTCAAGAGGCAACTGGACTTTCCATTGTTTTTTCTTTGAAGATGTTTCACTTCTCATCCAAGAAGCTTCTTCAGAGCTGAAGAAGCTTCTTGGATGAGAAGTGAAATGTCTTTAAAGAAAAACGCAGGAAGTCCAGTTGCCTCTTGAAAAAGCATATTTGTGACAACCATACTATAGTTTACTCAGATACAACCACTGATGTAATAAAATCAACGTGAATGCCAAATCCTGTTACCCAAACCTGTATGTGGTGTGCTATGCCCAGAGCCCCTTTTATTCAGATTCTTTCTGAGGGCTCCATCTTTATATTTGAATGCATCGCCTGGATAGATTAAAAATTCTGCCTAATGGGATTAAAACAAAGTTCACTTCAATGACAAGCAAAGGGAAGATGTATTGTTACCACCATCGCATACCAAATACCAACATTATTTTGATTGTTTTATTTTTCTCTGGTGTCCTTTTTATTTGGAGTGAAGAATAAAGTACCAGAGGTTAAAAATCTACACAGCCCCAGATAGTAGCTGAGACTGATGAATGAGGTAGCTTCTTTTATCCCACAGTGAACTGAACAAAGCCTTGGATGTACTTGTTGAAGGGGAAGGGAAGCTGGGATGTTCATCACCAACTTTGGAAAATATCATATTCCAAACTAGGATGAGTAATATGCCTGCCTGTTCTTGGGGCAGGCAGTCCTCGGCTTACAACTTTTCATTTAGTGCTTGTTACAACAGCTCTGAAAAAAAGTGACCCATCACTGTTTTTCACACTTAAGACCACTGCAGCATCCCCGTGGTCACATGATCAAAATTCACCTGCTTGCCAACTGGTTCATATCTATGACAGTTGCAGTGTCCTGAGATCACATGGTCACCTTTTGTGACCTTCTGACCAGGAAAGTCAATGGGGAAACCAGATTCACTTTAACAGCTGTGTTACTAACTTAGCAACTTCGGTTTCACTTAACCACTATGGCAAGGAAGATTGTAAAATGAGACTAAACTCACTTAACAACTGTCTTGCTTAACAACATAAACTTGTGGGGTCAATTGTGATGGATGACCTATATTGAGTTTTGAGTTCTATTCTCTGTAGGGATGCAACCAGTCAGGAGATTTGTTTCCTTTGTTCACACTGATAATAGATGCCATCACTCACTCCAGCAGTCCTTACACTATATGACAGGAATTGAAAGAACAAGAGACTAGCATGGCTTCCCAGAGGCTGCTCCTGCAGAAAGAACAGATTCCATTGTGTACATTTGGACTCATTCAGCTCATCTTTTTAAAGATGAAGTCTTTCCTGAGGTGAGCTCCATCCCTGGCGGCTACATGGTGGCATGTTTCCAGCTCCCTGTGTAGATCAGGACAGGAGATCAACAACACCACAGGAAAACTAAGTCTACTTTTATTGCAATTGGTTGTAATAACAAAATCTTGCATGTGTTGCACCTCCTCTCCATTCTTGTACTATATACTGTTGTAAATCAGGGCAATTATGTTTCTCAGGGCTTAAAAATGTTTCAGGCCCTTTTGCCGAGGTAAACATTCCTGCATATTTCCATCAAGGTTACCTTTCTTACTCTCTGTATATCTAGAAAATATTCTTGGCATTAGTAGCCAGGCTGTTTTCCTATTGCCTTCTTCCATGATGTGGCTTCAGCTTCCCACTGTGGCCTAGACACGACAATTGGATTTTTTAGTCACTTCCTGTCCAAGTACTAGCCTGTTACAGTTGCTACCTACTGAGTAAAAGGTAGATCTAGCAGCATCCCTGATAAATCTGGAATTATTCAGGGGAAAGACACAATGCCCTAAATCTCTGCTGCCCAGCTCCTTCCCAGGAAAATTCTGCTTTGAGTCATTCTCAGTTAGAAATATGAGCTTGAAAAAGAGAGAGAGGGCGGGCGGGAGGGAAAGTATAGCTCAGAACGCAGAAACAACTTGATATGTTTGTAGACCAGAACATGCCTTGAATCTGAAGCAAGAATCAATCAGGAAAACTAATAGTGTTAGCAGCTTCTGAGGACACTGTAATAAGGTATGGAAGAAGGAGTGGGGGACAGTGCCCCCTGGTGGTGGTGAGAAAGGGGTGAGCATAAGTACTATATACTGTTACCTTGAAAGTAGACGTTTTACAGCCAGGGAGATACCAGTTACATCAAGAATGATGACCTAGCTTACAAGCAATTGACCCCATGAATGCCCTAGGCAGGGACAGGCAGGACAGCTACTAGCATAACTCAAGGAGAAGCTCCTGCCATTTGCATGAGTTATGATGGATACTACATAGTTATCTTCAGGCCACCCTAACAATTTGTAGTTAGGACAAGGCAAAGTGACGGGTTTCACACATTACACTAAATTTGAATGTAGTTTGTTTGAATATGGTTCGGGAAACATAGCCACTGCATTTGGAAACCAGAGTTGGCGAATGGCCTCAGGTTACACAGCAGCTTGAAGGATAAACTGGGATTTTCACCCTTCTGTTGGTTTATCATGAAGTTTACTATATTGTTTTGGTTCTGAGGGGCCCAGGGTCCTTATGATCACTTGCACAGCTGGTCCATTCCAGCTGTAAAGTGCTGCTTCTCACTAGGGCAGAGGTGTCAAACTCAGTTTCATTGAGGGCCACATCTGGGTTGTGTTTGACCTTGGGGGTGGGGCATGAAGCAGTGGTGGGATTCAAAATTTTTTACTACCGGTTCTTTGGGCGTGGCTTGGTGGGCGTGGCAGGGGAAGGATACTGTAAAGTCTCCAGTCAGAGGTGGTGTTTGCCCATTCTCTGAACTACTCAAAATTTCTGCTACCGGTTCTCCAGAACTGGTCAGAACCTGCTGAATACCACCTCTGGTGTGGAGTAGATGTGACCAGGTTGGCCACGGCTAGCATGCTGTCACTTGTTTTGGGAGGGCACCTGTGATGGCTCGAGAACTCTGCCAGCAAAAACAGGCTCCTGAGCTGTTTTCGGTTGCAACAGCCGCCTGCAACCCTCCACCAGCCAAAACGGAGCTCAGGAGGGCTGTGCATGGCCCTCACGAGCTCTGTTTTGCTGGCAGAGTCACCGCGGGCCGGTCCTTCACTATTTCCAGGGTGACCCCATGGACCAGATCTAAGCACACCCTCCCTGGGCCGGATCTGGCTCCTGCGCCTTGGGTTTGACATCCCTGCGTTAGGGGGAATGTAAGGAGCATTTCATTTCTCTTCAATGCAGAATCGTCCCATAGGTGCTTTTTCAAGAGGCAACTGGACTTTCTGTTTTTTCTTTGAAGACGTTTTGCTCTTCATTCAAAAAGCTTCTTCAGAGCTGAAGAAGCTGAAGAAGCTTCTTGGATGAGAAGCAAAACGTCTTCAAAGAAAAAAACAGAAAGTTCAGTTGCCTCTTGAAAAAGCACTTTTGGGACAACCGTGACCTGGATGATCGAGAATCTCCATAGATTTCAATGCAGAAGTTGTTCTGGAATAGAGAATTGGGTGCTGTGAGACTATTAAATGCTCAAAGAGGAAAGAGCTTGACATTAGTCATAATGGCAGAATGGCTGGTGAAGATGATGGAATTTGCAGAGATGGCTAAACAAACTTCTTTGCTTAGGGAAATAACAATATCTATATTCATGGTTGACTGGAAACCCTTTGCAGATTTTTTTGCATGAAACAGAAAAGAAAATACATTCATGATCTGTGAAAAACCTGGTTAATGGAAAATAAGTGAGCTCTTTTTTGTAACCATAAAGTACAAGTTAATACTGTAAATGTACTTGCTGCAGAAGAAATTGGAAATTTCTTTTTTCTATTTCTTTTTGTTCTCTCTGCATTTTTAAATCTCCATTCTTTTCTTTGTTTCTTTTGCTCTTTATTAGTATTCATTTTTGTGGTTTTCTGTAAAACTTTAAATACAATTTAAAAAAAAAGAATGGGAACCGTGGATAGTAATAAGGCCATTGGTGCTGTCAGCTGGCCAAAAGGGGGAGATATGGAACATGTGAATAGACATCAATATGTATCTGTTTGGGGTGGTGGAATTCCTTTCCTGCAAGCTTTGCCAGGTCTGGAGCAGCTGCCCCACTTGCATGCAACTGGGGTCTTTTAAACCCTTCTTGCAGATGGGCTCCAGCAGTGTCTTGCTAGGAGTCCACATCAGTTTGCATTAGCATTTGGTGGTGACTTGTCCCCCAGTGGAGCACACCAGGCCAGCCTGACATCTCCATCACACTGCCAACATGACAAGCATTCTGAGGCGAAAGGAAAGGTGACAAACCCTTTGGGAGATCCGGACCGAGTTCTTACAGGCTCTCAGTGCTCCTAGAAATCAACTTTCTCCCCAGAGAACCCATCAATAAATGGAAAGCTGTGTGGTGGATGAACTGGATTTATCTTCTGGGTATCCCTCTGTACTGCAATGCCTCTGGCAGCCTTAGATGGCCAAGGAAAGGGGAAAGCCAACCAATGTTCAGAAATAGAATACACAAACCACAGAAGTCAACAGATGGAGCCATTTTAATGCTCCA
Source organism: Emydocephalus ijimae (assembly GCA_004319985.1). Taxonomy (NCBI): domain Eukaryota; kingdom Metazoa; phylum Chordata; class Lepidosauria; order Squamata; family Elapidae; genus Emydocephalus; species Emydocephalus ijimae. Next base: position 14,937 of record BHEV01018575.1, read on the forward strand.
TGGATAAACCTAAATAGACCACAAACTAACCCTTCACATTCTATTCAAGAGACTTGTGTAAAAATCAGATTATGTGGTTAACTCTGGGTCAATAGGTTATGCAAATCTGGAAAATTGAGTTTATTGCAGAAGCCATGGTTAATTCCATCATGAATAATATGTGAACATAGCCCATTCCATCATGGATATATGAACATAACCCCATATGTAGCTGATTCATTTTTGAGATTAGTACAGTTTTATTTTGGATAAGACCAAAGTCGAGTCATGCCACAATATACTTTCCATCAGAATGTATGAAAGGGTATATGAAGATTCTGTGCTAAAATGGATTTAAAGTTGTGTATTATTTCTTTCTGTCAGTTGGGCCAGGTCTTGCAATAATCTTGCCAAGTTTCTTTCAACACATTGGAGAGAGAGAAAATGACCTACCTTGAACTGATTATCAAAAATAGATGTCCTACAGAGCAGGACATTACAGCTTAAAATGGAACAAGATTCTGTCAAAAAAAAGCCAATAGGAAAAAGAACCCTCTCCTCACATATTCACTAAAGCAATTATCAACATCCCAGATAGCAAACTTAAATTACAAGGGACTTACATTTGCCCAAGGTAACTCATGTGAACTCCCTAACACAATATCCCAGTTGCAACTGTGTGGGTGAAACCAAACAATCCAAAGAGAACATAAACAAGAGCAACCCACAGTTAATGGTGCACACACCAATACAATCTAGGGGTTCCCCCACCCCATTCCTGCGGCAGAAAAAGGAACTAGTAGCAATACTTTGAAATAATGGGCCAAAGAATTTAAGCACATCGTCCCGCTGGTTCCCAAAGCAATGAAGTAAACTAAGGTCACAGCTTCTTGAATCATTACCCCCAGCGTCCAACTACAATGAAAGGATGTGATCTTAACCCAAACTTTGAAAGCACTCCAAAGGAGATATATTTTGCCCTAGGTGCTGCCTCTCCCCTAGTTCAGCTGCATATGAGGACACGCCTACAAAAACTGGGTAGACATGCAAGCTGCAGTATCGTACTGGCAGGGCATGATTTAGTCCGGTTGACATGTATGCTTGAAAAGAAGGCAGGAAACTGCACTTCAGTGCCTGCCATATGCACATATTTGCTTAGTCTTGGCCTGATCTGCTCTTATGAACTAGGGGTGTGTGAGTTGATGTGCAACTTTATCCAGAGCTCCGGGAAGCTGCTCCTCCCTTGCCTATACAGAATGCATGCTGCTTTAGGCGTTGTTTAACTGGCATGTGCCAGCGTTTCTGTAGAAGCAGCGGTGAGTCCAATTAAAGGTACATTGTTGAGATTAATAGCTATGCCAGGCTCCCAAACTGTCTCCCTCTCTGGGCACAATAGAGAAGCGTGAGCAGAGGCTATTGAAGGGTATTCAGGCATGAAGAGCCTTATGAATTCTAGATGGCAGCTTGAGTGCTGCTGCTGTCCATTTTAGGCATATGACTCACACACCCCCCCCCCCCGCAATTGTGCCAATGAAAGGTGCCACCTTCTACTATAGAGCCTCAAGGCATTCAAGGCAGGGGAGTAATTTTGCCAAGGAGAGTGGGCCCAAGTTACTTGCTTCCAAGCAGAGGCACAGAGGCTTTCTTTCAGGTGCCAGGCTTAGAACCTCTGACGGATTCCAAATGGTTGCACACCATTTGATTTGGATTCTTATAGATATTCATTGATTAACAGTGCTGGTAGACTGCCCATGAAATAATGGCTTGTGAATAAAATGTTTAGACCATATAATTAAGAGGATAATATATATATACATATATACATATATATAATCAACCCCAGAAAAAAACTAAAACAAACGAAATTTGTACTGATAGATAGATGATGGATAGATAGATAGATAGATAGATAGATAGATAGATAGATAGACAGACAGACAGACAGACAGACAGACAGACAGACAGACAGACAGACAATTAATATACAGGAGAATAAGAGCAGGAAAACATATGGGAAAATAACTTAATTTAAAATAAAATAAACAAAAAGCTTGCCTGAATTCAAATTCATTCATCTGTAACTGCATAGATCCTTTCTCATTTGTTAGGGGCATTTTCAGAATCGCTCTTCAGGCTTGGTTGATAGATATTGGGGGAATTTGAGTCCTGGTTTATAAATGGGCACATAGACCAAACTGGATACAATTATTAAACATAGGTATTATGGGAAGCTTTTTACATCAATGTTTTCTAGACAGCAAATAGCGATTGCTTGGGGAAGGGGCCGATAATGATCAAGAAGATGAATGGAATAAAGATAAATATTTTAGCCTCTTCTTCTGCTGAAACCCAGATTGAAAGTTGCATCTTGCTCTATTTTTTTTTTAAACAAACTCTATCGTTATCAAAATGAGGACCTTTGGCTTTCCACATCTAAGTAAGTTATAACTTTAACCTTCCTTATTAGCTAGCTGGGATTTCTAAAAATTGTAATTCAGCAACATGCCTGGAATAGAAGATGTCCCGTCAGTACCCAAAACAAATCCAAAGAAGCAATTTTCTTCAGGGCAGCCAGAGGAGAGGAAAGTGTCAAATACTCCTCCTCCCTCCCAGCTGCAAGCCTGCTAATTATTACCCCTCCCCCTGTCCCAGAAGCTCCTATTTGCATTTTTAAAACATGCACATTAAATGCAAAAATGCACTTACATTTAAGTCTAGTTTGGCTCTTAATTATCCCTTTTCTCTCTGGTTCATATCTCTGCTCTTAATTATCCCTTTTCTCTCTGGTTTATATCCCTATTCAAATGCTGTCTCTACTTTATCCCTATTTTGCTTGCTAGAGATAATTTTTGGTGGACCAAGCTACATTATCATTAAATGGCAAAGGATCTCTGGAAATACTGTTGTGTGTACTTGCGGGGAGTGCGTGCGCATGCATGTGCACGCACACCTGTGTGCATCGCTTTTTCTTTCCCTATAACTTTCCCTATTTTCTTTTGCAATAACATTTGGCCCTCGATTAAATGTCAGCCTTGGAAGCCATATTTTACTTGGAAGCTTTGACAGTGTCACATTTAGTGCCCAGGAATTTGGGAGGTGGGATTTCATAGAGAGGTGGAAGATGAGGCTCAACAACATTCTTTCTCAGAAAGTGAAGGACATGTTACCTTGCACCTGGAGAGGAGTGGCTGGAGGAATGTCTCTGTTGAGGTGATTCCCCATTAGGAGAATGGGTGCATACAGGGAGACGTATTTTGAGAGTAGCGTTTGAATAATACACATACAGCACACAGATACTCTGTACAGTAAATGTAGGGTTTTACTTTCAATAAAGGTTTAAGCAAAGTTCAAAATAGGCAGTCCAAAGTCATTCACAGGTTAAATTAGTCAGTTTTCAATTCAGGGATAATTCAATAACAAAGTCCAGTATCAAAAACAGTTCAGTAACAGACTTACATTAAATCCAGGAATATCAGTCAATTAGGAAAAATGGAGGAACGGCAATACTTTCCAACAGAAGGAAACAGAGACTCACTCACACTCTTTTCTGAGACCAAGATTAAAACAATCCAGGTTTCTGGCTCCATCCTATGGCCGTTTGAAAAACCACAACCAATTGCAGTTTTTGCAATCTCTTAAAGACCTAGGACTAAAATGTTTATCCTGGTTTATATATTTCGAACCCAAATACCTGTTAGGTGACTTATATTCCTAACATTCTCCCCTTTTGGGTAAGATAATATATACAACCTTACATTCTAAGTCCATAATCTTCACAGCTAGCCTTATGCTTTATAGAGCCTTGGGCCTTTGTAAAATGAACTGCAATATTGTTTTCTGACATACAGTATTCCAGCTTAATCATCTTACTTTGCGCACATTGTCTCACATTTAAATATCTTAAATCTGTGTGTTTCATTCTTGTTTTAACAGCAATATTTGAAGCCTTCTGTATTGCTGATTGGTTGTCTTCGTAAACAACAATAGGATCTGTTACATTAATTCCCATATCAATTAATAATTGCTTATACAAAACTAAATCTGTACATAATAAAGACAAACATGAGAATTCAGCCTCCATTGTTGACAAACTTAGATGTTTCTGTCTAATAGATCTCCATCCAATCAATGCTTTTCCCAATAAATAATACAGCAGTACCCAATGTAGATTTTTGTGTATTTATGTCTGTAGCAAAACTTTCATCAGCATATGCAGTTAAATTCAGTTCATCTTTTGGCTTCAAATACAATGCATAATGCATTGTCTGTTTCAGATATCTTAACACATTAAGCAGCTTGCCAGTGCCTTTCAGTTGGCTCAGTTTTAAATCTCGCTAATTGATTAACACTATATGCAATATCTGGCCTTGACCAATTACTGAGATAAGATAAACTACCAATCAAGGACTGATAAATGTTCTTATCTAAAACAGGACTTTGAATATCACTATGGCTAAACTCCTGGCTCATTGGTGTCTTAGCCGATTTATAAAGTTCCATTTTAAAACTTTTTAGTAATTTTATCTGCTTGTGAGATCTTGTATCCTCCTCTAGTTCTATCTATCTTTAAACCAAGATATTGTTTGATTTCTCCTAATTGTTTTATCTTAAATTTCTTTTCCAATCGTGAAATTATCTCAGTAGCTTCTTGTTCAGTTTTGGTTGTTAATGCTATGTCATCAGTAAATAATAACAATAATGACACTATACCATTAGTTTCCTTTTTAAACAAACATGGATCAGCCATGCCAGCTACAAAACCTATCTTAGTTAATTCTTTAACTATACATTGGTTCCACTCATATCCTGATTGCTTCAAACCATAAAGACTCTTTTTCAAGTTCCAGCAATCAGTTGTATTATCATTTTTTGAGACCTAAAGGTTTCTTTAAATATATAGTGTGTTGCAATGGTGCATGCAGATATGCTGTCTCTACATCCAAATGATTTACAATATATTTCTCCTTAGCTGCCCACACTAATGCTGCCCTTAATGTAGTAGCCTTCAGACTAGGTGCAAACACCTCATCATAGTCATTTGCTGTCTGATTAAACCCTTGTGCTATTAACCTTTATGGGTAACAGTCCCATCTATACCTGTCTTCAGTTTATATATCCATTTGCATCCTATGGCATGTTTACCTGGTGGTAACTTAACATTTTCGTATACTTCCAGTCTTTTTAATGATTTCAGTTCCATATCCATTGCTTTCTGCCAAGCAGCCTGATCCTTAGCAGGAAGCAGTTTTAATTCACCATAATTACTTGGAACTATATTCACTTGGCATACAATACTAGCTTGATATCTATCAGGTGGTCGTGTTACTCGGGTTGAACGTCTTGGAAATACAGGGCTTACTGGTGGACTTTCCTGTGCCACCTGCTCCTTCTATTTCTTCCTGTGCCTGTCCTCCAACTTCCTCCTGTTCTTCCTCTTTAATGGCTATTTGTGGTTTACTGATTTTATCTTTAGGGACTATTTGGGTGTCAATAATAATATCATTGCTGGATTCCTGTTCCAGTTTATCCCACCCAACGTGCTCAAGAAATTTTGCACTAGCACTACAATAAACATGAGCTGTGCCTTGATCCCAAAATCTAAATGATCTATGGTTGGCCTCATAACCCACAAAAAATAACTTCTTAGCTCTTTGTTGCCCTTTCAGTCTTACTTGTGAGGGAATATGCACCCAAGCTGGAGCTCCAAATGTGTGTAGGTAACTTAAATTTGGCTTTCTGCCATGCCAACGAGTGAATGGCAATTCTCCAGTTGTTGTGTTAACTACATTGTTTAACACATGATTACTGCAATTATGGCCTCACCCCCCCTAAACCTGAATCAGATAACATAGTGTGAGCCATGGCTTGTAATGTTTGCCCTCTTCGTTCTACAAATGAGTTGTGTTGTGGTCTGTAAGGTGCAGAACGTTTATGCTCAACACCAGCCAATTTCAACATAGTTTGGAATCTTTTGTTAACAAACTCAGTCCCATTATCAGTTACTAAAGTAATTACTTTACTTTTCATTTTTCTCTCAGCAAACCTTAGCCAGTTAAAGAAATGTTGGAATGTTTCTGTTTTGTGTTTCATAAGATAGCAGAAACCGTATCGTGAGTAATGGTCCATAAGACTCAATATACAGCAGGCACCTCCTAAACTTGGTTTCTTAGGACCAATTATGTCAGCAAAAACAACCTCTAAAGGTTCTTTGGTGTTAAACCCATTAAGTCTGTTTGCAGGAGTAACCTTGGTCTTCTCTTGACTACAAGCATTACAGTGTAAATACTTGCGACAGGGTTTCAATTGTACTCCCTCTAACAATTTAACAGTTTGTTTGAGCATTTTGAAATTAATGTGCCCTAGATGTCTAGGCAGTAAATGTATACATTCATTATGTGGCTTAACATTGTTATAAACTGAGTTAGCCATCTTCAACTAGTCATCATGTATCATATATAAATCATTCTTTAAAGTAGCAGTAACACTTTTACCCTCTTTCTCTATTATACAGTCATCTCCCCTAAAGGTTACTACATAACCAATATTAACTAAAGCCCTTACTGATAATAAATTAAATTTTAGTTTAGGTACATATAACATAGTTAAATGTTCATTTATACAAGAACAATATGCAGTACCTTCACCTGATGCTTTAATCTTCCATCCATTTGCCAGTGATACATGTTGTTTACTCATGGACAACTTTATAAACCTGTTTCTATCTTTAGTAATGCATTGTGATGCTCCACTATCAACAACCCACAAATCATGGTTTACAGTTGAATTGCTAAACATAGCTAAACTAACATTCTTCTTTGCCTTCTGGTGTTTATCAGTATTCTGTTGTTTTCCCTTCTTACAGAATTTAGCTATATGTCCCCTAGCTCCACAAGAAAAACATTTCCTAACAGTGTGGGCAGTTGAAGACAAATCCTCTTCTTGTGGTTGTTCCTTCCTCAGTTGGTCTCTATCCAGCCATCTTCTTGCTTCTTCTAACAACCTTCCAGTTATGTCAGTCAATGTCAGTTTATCTCTGGGCAGGACTTCCAGTGAAGATACATAATCATCATAACTTTCATCCAATGAGGAAAGAATGATGTAAACTTGATGCAGCTCTGAAAATATCAGTTCTTTTTCATGTAGCTCTTGAAAAGTTCTTTTCATGAAGTTTAAATGAGCTAACATATCTCCACTTTTCAGAAGACGTGCTCTAAACAGTTTACGTGTAAGATGCATGTGTGTGCACCTACATTGTCACGAACATAAATCCTCTTCAAATTCTCCCAACACCTAGCAGCAGACTCTTCTCCACGAATATGGACTAGCTGCTGGTCACTCAGTGTTAGTCCAATTATACAAAGAGCTCATTCATTGTTCTGGTTAAAGTCAGCAAGCTTCTTGGCATCATTCTCATTAGCTGGATCCCAAGCATTTACATCCAGTGGGTCTTGAATTGCATTCCATAAACCTTCTCTACGCAGAAGTAGACTGCATTTCATAGACCAGGAAATATAGTTTGTTCCATCCAACCGGGTTATCAGTGATAGACATGTTGAAGTGACTTGTGCCATCTTTATCAGGATACTAAAACACAATTAAACAGTAAACAGCTGTCTGTATACAGTACTGTTCATTCACACTAACTCTCAGTTATCTAAGCCTGGTATGGTCTGGGCCCATAACCAGTGTTGAGGTAATTCCCCATTAGGAGAATGAGTGCATACAGGGAGATGTATTTTGAGAGTAGTGTTTGAATAATACACATACAGCACACAGATACACTGTACAGTAAATGTAGGGTTTTACTTTCAATAAAGGTTTAAGCAAAGTTCAAAATAGGCAGTCCAGAGTCATTCGCAGGTTAAATCAGTCAGTTTTCAATCCAGGAATAATTCAATAACAAAGTCCAGTGTCAAAAAACAGTTCAGTAACAGATTTACATTAAATCCAGGAATATCAGTCAATTAGGAAAAATGGAGGAACGGCAGTACTTTCCAACAGAAGGAAACAGAGACCAACTCACACTCTCTTCTGAGACTAAGACTAAAACAATCCAGGTTTCTGGCTCCATCTTATGGCCATTTGAAAAACCACACCCAGTTGCAGTTTTTGCAATTGCTTAAAGACATAGTACTAAAATGTTTATCCTGGTTTATGTATTTTGAACCCAAATACCTGTTAGGTGACTTATATTCCTAACAGTCTCCAACTGGCACGACGTTTTGATTGGGCCATGTGATGGACTGATGGGTGCAGGGGATGGATCTTTGAATTTCTTTTGGAACCCAGAATTCTCAGATTTGGGTTTTCCCAGATGTGCCAATATGACAACTAATAAAATGGAACTTCCAACCTTACGCAGGAGAAAACCCGAATAACCAAAGATCCACATACAAATACCTGCGAGAACCTCAGAAAACACACATATATATATATATATATATATATATATATATATATATATATATATATATATATATATATNTAAAGATATATATACATAACACAAAACATTTCATAAAATACAAAACCAAAAAGTTATACATAACCAATAAATGTAAAAACAAACATTTCTAATTGCTTAGACGGTGCATTTTTATCAAACAGTTTTCCATTACTTAGTTCCTATATCTGGTATATACTCCTATCATGACCTCTTCATGTTTTCCCTTTCCTATCTGTTTACTCACAGGTTTCTATCCTTTATCCAATTATACCAGTTTTCCCAAACTGTAAAATATTTTGAGTCCCTTATCTTTTTACTTTTTGGTGAGTTTATCAATTTCCGTGCAGTCGTAGATCTTCTGGATTAACAAATTATCTGTGGGCATTTTTCCGATCTCCCTTCCAAAATTGAGCTAATGCTATCCTTGCTGCAGTTATTATATGTAAAATTAAATATTTGATTTCTTTTGCGATTTCACCTTTTGTTATTCCCAACAAAAAATTTTCAGCCTTAGGTTCTAATTGAATGTTTATGATTTCTCTTATCCATATTCGTATTTTTTCCCAGTACTTTTTGCTCTTCGGGCAAAGCCACCAAGTTGAAACATTGTTTGTTTACATTTCCAACAGAGTGGGCTTAAATTTGGGTACATATTGGCCAATCTCAAAGATGCCAGATACCACCGATAGCACATTTTATACTGGTTCTCTTTATAGAACCCCAATTTTGTTAATTGATAGTTTTGCTTCCAAATTCTTTCCCAGTCTTCCAAATTGATATTATGTCCTATGTTCCTTGCCCATACTATATTATTATTATAGTTGTTGTTGTTGATTTATACCTTGCTCTTGCCAGCACTTAAGGTGGCTAACAAAATTTGAAAATGAAACAGAACGTAATAAGATAAAAATAGAGATTAAAACTACAGTAAACTAAGTGCTTATTTTTATTGTCTCACAGTTAAAAGCTGACGAGAGGAATGCATCTTTGCAAGTTTCATAAACATCAAGCAAGTGAGAGCCAAATACAACTCCAGAGGACTGCAAATTGAAAAAGCACTCTCCCAGGTACTAGAACAAAAGATTCTACCTGTAGAACAGGGGTGGCAAACTTAATTTCGTTGAGGGTTGCATCAGGGTTATGTTTGACCTCAGGGGGCTTGGGTGGGCGTGGCCAGTTTGACATTACCCGTATCGGGGGAACCTGGGGTGGCCCAAGGTCTCTCCCAGTGAAAACAGAGCTCCATTTTTGCTGGCAGAGGCACCACGGGCCAGTCCTTCGCTGTTTCCAGGGTGACCTTGCAGGCCAGGTCTAAGCAGTCCATGGGCCGGATCCAGCCCATTGAATTTGACATCCCTGCTGTAGAAGCATTGCAAGGTAGTCTCTTTAATAATCTTAAGAACCAGGCAGATCCATAACAGGATAGCCAGTTCCTGGATTGTCAGGTCCTAGAATGCTGAAAATCAATATAAACACTTTCATTATAAACACGTTAAATTGTGTTCAGTAAATAACTCACAAACTGTGTGGATGTAGTAGCATCGGTGTCATAGGATCTACTACATCTTGCACAGGATAGTAGCCTGGCTGCTGTACATTGTCAACCTGTTCTTTCAGATGGATCCAACACAAGCTACATTTCAGGCCTTATATCCATTTTCCTATTTAATAACAGCACCTTTGCTTTGTCTGGGTTTAAGTTCAATCTGCTCTCTCATCTTGCCCATTACCACACATGGGCAACATTGAAGGGTTCCAGTTACTTCCTTGGAATTGGAAGGCAAAGAGCAATAAAACAGGTCTGAGTACACTGATATCTTCTGATGAGTTTCCCCAGCTGTTCCATGTACATGCTGAACAGTCCAGAGGGAGAACCTAAAACCTGACAGTACCTTCTAGGCATGGCCTGACAAGTAGCCACTGTAAAATAATCACACATACAACACACACACATACACACACACGCACACAGAGGAATATTTCCTTCCAGTCTAGAAAAATACCATGCTTGATGGTATTGAAAGTCACCACAATATTTTTTTTGAAATAAAAGTTTTTTTTATTTTTATCATAACAAAAACAAGCATAAAACCTTTCTGTTTCACAGTGTGTCAGTTGAGTACATATTTCTTCATGCACAAAATAATATCATACATATTTAACTTGTGTATATTTATAATCCTTCTTATCGAAAGTCACCACAAGATTAAGAGGACTAACAGGTCCATGCTCACCCCACCCAATTTCCTGCATAAACCATCCACCCCAGCAATCAATTTTTCACTACCTTGTCCCAAGTTTACGTATGTTTGAAATGGATCCAGAAAACCAATATCATTCTGCTGGTGTTTGAAGCAAGGCCACCATCTTCTTGGTCACTTTTTATATGATTGATATTTTGTATATTGGTCTACATTTGTATAGATCTTCTGGGTCAAAGAAGGACTTTTTCAATAATGTTCTTATTTCTTTCCTTCTTAGATAGGGTGGAAGAGGTCCTCCCTGCGGGAGCATTGGTCACCTCCCTTAACCATGGGGCTAGCCCCAAAGTGTAAGAGTTGTTTCACATAGTCAATTATCCCTGCAAGCTATCCCCTCCCCTCTTTCCAGAGAAACAGCATTCTTCTCCACTACCCTGAAAATGAGCAAGATGAAAAGTAAGACTATAGCTTTTTTAAAACATGTTTTTATTTTTGTTTTGTTTTGACTCCTGGTGAGTGCCTGAACAAGTCCCTGTCGTTTTCTTGGCAAGATTTCAGATGTGATTTGTCATAATCTCTTCCTAGTGCTGAGAGAAAGTGATCAGGGCAAGACCATCTACTTGGCTTTATGTTAAGGTGGGACTAGAACTCATGGCCTCCAGTTTCTAGCCTGATGACTTAACCACTACAGCAGACTTATATATATCAATCTTAATCAATATTAGGAATGGTAGATTTGTTTTTTTGGGTTGTTGACTTCCACTCTGGTTTCTTATACAATACATCTGATGCAAGTGTTAAGTAAGCCGATTATGGCCTTCGTTCGTCTGCTTATCCATGTCCTACAGATCTGAAAGCCGAGATGAATCTAAAAATAACAGAACAACTGATTGCCAAGGACACATCCCCGTGACTTGCCCAATTCAGGAGTCCAAATCAAGACTGATATATTGTATTTTGTCTGCAAAGAGCAATGCAAATTGCTCACAGCATGCAAGTGACAGGTCCAGTTTGCTCCCTCCAAAGTGTCACTGAAGGAATTACCACACAGTAGAGAACAGCAGAGCTAACCTGTTCCGTGATGGTGTAACGTAGACAGGAAAGCAAGCTCCCTTGGCTGCACAGATGGACCCCACCTATACCTCCTTCTTGGGATGTTTCTCCACTTCTGTTCCACTTGATGTACATTTACACACATATATGCATATTGCTTATTATTATTATTATTATTATTACCTTTATTGTACCTTAGAGTACAACATGTGTACAATGAGATTGGCTGAGCCTCCCTTTGTGCACACACCCCCTCCACACACACAACTCACAGTGAGGACAGAAGTCCCTAACCCAGACCCAATCTTAATTCCTTAAAACTGTGATTCCTAAACTACAGTATGTGTTGACATGTGTTAGACCAATGACTAGCCTAACATTACTGTGTTTCCCTCAAAAATTTAAAATATCCTGCAGTGGCCTTGTGAATTCTCTGTTTTGGTTAAGTCTACAGCTCACAAATGGTGTTGGGCCACCCTGAAGCACCACAGCAGAGTTTAGGAACGGTGTGGTGCCATGAAAAGATGACTGAGACTCTAAGGGTGCTGTGAACCAAGAAAATGTGGGAACCCTTGGTCTAAAAGTTAACACTCCCCAACTGCTCTATCTGCACATAATATACAGAAAGATAAGAACCAAGTTAGGTGTTCTGCATCCTAATTTCTAAAGGCGGAAGCAGATGAGCCTCCTTGCTGTAACAGGCCCATTACATTTATTTTGGTGGGGGGAACATTGTTGTCAAATCAAAGGTTTTGCCAATTCCTCCCTTTGTTTTTCTTTCCCTCTCTCAGGAGATCCTCCCCCCAATTCTTTCCTTTTATGGGGACTGAGTGCCTGATGTGCTGTGTCAGCATCCTCCCCCTTGCTGCAGCTGGGAGATGGGGGCAACGCTCCAGTGGGTGGGCTCCTACAGCCCCTACGGAGCCATCTTTTCCAGATGGCGAGGACCATTAGTGTAGCTTCCACACACACAGAGACATAAATTTTATCGGGCTTATCAGTTAGGGTAATGGGAGCTGTTAGAGTTACACAGTTTAAGCAAACTCTCCTTTGCAGGAGCCTATGGTATCAACAAAGGCACAACTTGGTGCATGCAGACCAACGTCTCATCTTGTGTGAGTATATATATATATATATATATATATATATATATATATATATATATATATATATATGGATCTTTGGTTATTCGGGTTTTCTCCCGCGTAAGATTGGAAGTATCTAGGCAACGTTTCGATGAAGTCTCATTCATCATCTTCAGGCTTGGTCTTCAGCTCTGTGCTTCTCAGAGTGATGTGAGCTTGGAGCTGCTTCTTCCTTTTAACTGCTAGTGGGGGTGTGACTTGATTGGGTGGGGGCCTGGCTGTGTTCTGATTGGGTGGAGGGTTGGCTGTGTTCTGATTGGCTGGAGGCGTGTTCTGTTCAGTTGGGGGCTTGGTTGTGCTCAGGTTAGTCTTAGTTGCTGGGGGATTTGAGCTGGTATATTGTGTGTGTGTGTGTGTGTGAAATATGGCTTTTACCTATCTGGTCTCATGATGGGACTTCTCCAATTCCAGAGTGGACTTCTTACTGCTTGCTTGGCTTCCCTGAGAAGCGAAAGCATTCGGCCAGTTTCTGGCACACATGTAATATGCACCTGATCTGTACTGACAGCTGTGTTCAAGCATAGTGCAAGGTGGTTTCTGAAAACTGTAACAGTTGGAGCAATCAGGCAAATTTCCTGATTTACAAATCTAACTGTGCAGTAAAACATCCTTTGAATTAGAATTACCAGTGTTCCATGCTAAGGCTTTCCTTTAGATCCTTGCCTTCCCTCCACTTCCAGACACTCCCTTGCCTTAAAAATTCCTCTCCTGCCTTGCCCCTCCTTCAGTTTTGCATAAGCTTGTAGAACGTGTTCACATGCTTTTACCCCCAAGATATACTGAATTATCCCCATTTTCTGGGTTTGAACAAGCCACCCTGGCTGAGTTCATACAACATGCTAGAATAAAATGTGATTGATTAGTTTGTGGCTTGCTTCATTAAGGGAACACAGCTTTGAACAGCTAGAATTAATTATAAGATTTAACACCATTTCACAGATTAAACCGAAAGCAAGTGTTCTTATTATGTTACAGGTTCATCCCTAACCCAACACTGCCAATTGCTTTCCTGGATGTGTGATGAGGCACAGTTGGGTATCTGGGCCATCATTTTTATTATTTAATCACCAGCAGATGACACTGGGTAGAAGGGGAAGGGACTGCAGTAAAGTCACCCATCACCATTCTGACAGTATCCCATATCACATTGTCTAAGGGCAGCAAGCATCGGCAATTGCTAAGGGACTACTAATGTAAACTGCCCCATCTATATCAGCATATTTTCATGGACTGAAAGAAATTTATTGTTATTTATCACTAACTAGGCTCCTTCTTTCACCATTCTTCTTTCCCTTCCTGATCCCAAGTTGCTCCCTTGATCAAAATGCCTTCTTTCTTAGACTCTTGCTCCATGCATTGGTGAAATAGGCTGTGATCCAGTTGTGGGATTCAGCCAGTTCGCACCACTTTGGGAGAATAGGTTGTTGACTTTCTGAGCAGTTTGGTGAACTGGTTGTTGGAAGAAATAATCAGGGCAGAGAACCGGTTGTTAAATTATTTGAATTCCACCACTGCTGTGATCCCCAAAGTTGACATGACAATAAGTAGGTTGGTCTTTAAGAGGTCATGACTGTATTGACATTCTTGATTTTGGGGATACCAGAGAATGAACTTCTTTATGCAACTGTATAAATGTGGTGTTTCTTCAAAGAAAAATGGGAACAAGTGGGAATATAAAGGATACAACTCTGCCTTTCATTGTGCCGGATGGCCCAGCTGCTTCAAAATAACCCAAGTTATCTTGAACCAAGTTATGATTCTAACATCATTTTATATCCTAATATAGTCATCCCAACATGCCAGGCAATCCTCCCCCATCTCCTCCACCATGACTAAAGGGGTATATCTGGAAGGCACCAGCTAGAGTAAAGTTATCTTAATCCATACTGTAAACTCTGAGGTTGGTTAGGCAGGCACCCACAAGCTACTGCCAGTCTCTTGCTCATTTTAGGTGAGACTCTAAGAACAGCCTCAGAGACGAACAGCCAGAGGCAGGGAGTGTTGCTGTCATGCTTCTCTGTGCACCCTTAGAGGGATGGAAGATGAATCCCTTCCCCTGCTTAGAATAGACAACAACCCATCCTTGGCTCTATTTTGCCTTCTGTTTGCTCATCACAAGGTTTTCTTCCTGGTATCACCATATCCTTGGCAACCTTGGAAAGCTTGAAGGATATCAGCTGTTTCTTCCACTTTAGTTCACATGTTGCAATGTTTTGTAGGAGAGTTGAATATCAACACTCGGCTCTGTTTCAACTACAATTTTAGGACCAGATTTTAAAAGATACAAGTTTGGGGAATCTGGACTTTCATCTACAGCTGAACTACAATTTCCAGTGGTGCCAATCAACAGGAAAGAATTATGAAAAGTGTAGCTCAACAATATTTTTAGAGAGCCACAGTTTCCCCACACTTGCAGTGATAGCTTTAATTTAACGAAACGTTATCCCTAGAGCCTTGGCAGTGGTTGCCTAACTTATTCTTTTTCTTTCTATTATGCTGCAATTTTGAAGTTCCTACATATTTGGGGAGCTGATTTTCTTTTGATTTTTCTACAATAATGGAGAACAAAGAGTTGTAAAGGACCAAAAGATTAAAGCTATCTTGTACAGTACTCAATTACCTGAGTAAATCTCTGAATTGGTATATATGATATATAAGTTTAAGATGTAAAGAGCTTTGAAAACCACAGCTGTTAAAGTTTTGTGGCAATGTTGGAACAGTTGTTTCCTGTTTCCCTCCAAGAAGCACTTACACGAATCCCCACTTCATCCATAACCCACATTCTGTTACAAATCCAATTGTAGTTTTAATTTAATTAACCACAAGGTAGTTAAGAGTGCTCAGGGTTAACTAATCTTTGTTAAATGACTGTAGTTATACCTTTAGCTTCTGGATTGCATTTTCTAGGCTGCAGCTAGACTCGGGGTCTGTTTTTATAAAGTGTGTATGATTCCACTTGCCCACAAATAATATTGGGGAATCAATAAATCATCTGCTGGCCTTGCTAAGATTTCAGCCAGGATTCTATCATGCCCAGTGGCAATTAGACAAAAGCATAGCTGTTTTTGCCCCCTACCAGCTGAATCAATAGAGGTGTACAGAGTGAGTGGGTGGGGGGAAATTTTATCCAGCCAGACATTTCTTTCACAGTAATTGCAAGGAATAGGTCAGATCAATCTGTGCACTACTTGGTGGTCCTTATCCAACCACAGTTCACAAGAGGTTGCCCATAGAAGAACATCTTCTCTGCAAATCTGCCCAGAGGATTGCAAAGATCCAAGACAAAGCTTAACTGGGGATCAGCTACAACATAATTCTCTGCAATAAAATATACTGCCCAAATTGTACACATTTCTGTATCAGATATGAATTGTAGGATATTATTGATGACTGGCCAGGCACAAAGCAAAATAAAAAAATACCTTAAATTACATGACTGAGTTATGTTTTTTTTTTTTAATAAAGCAGTTTGCAATGACTGTTTAATAAAAGCAGGGCAATGACTGTTCTCCATACTGATTTTTTTTAAAATACTGCATATATCCTTTCTTTTTATAGCTTCTCTACATTCCCCACTCTAGGGTTTTGTTTCTATGGGCCCAACTCCTTGAACATTACTATCATATCTTTTAGTTCTATAGTTCATATTCTTTGTTCATTAGAAGAAGATGTCAAGTGATTGGGCGAGAAGGTTATCTTGCACAAATGTCGGTTAAAGCCAGAGTACCAGCATTTCCCAAAAGCTATTACATATTCAGAGCAGAGGTAGTATTCAGCAGGTTCTGACCAGTTCTGGAGAACCGGTAGCGGAAATTTTGAGTAGCTTGGAGAACAGCAAATACCACCTCTGACTGGAGATTTTACAATACCCTTCCTCTGCCACACCCACCAAGCCACACTCACAGAACTGAAAGTAATTTTTTTTGAACCCCACCACTGATTCAGAGTATAGGAGATGATAAATATCTTTAAAAAAAATATGGAAATGTCCTCAAACAGAGTATTTCACGAACCTGTGCAGCATCTAACTTCAGATCATTCCATTCCATTAGACTTGGTGGTTTTAAAAGTGGGAAGAGAAGAAATTTCCCTTGAGGAAGTCTTCTACAGTTATCTCCACTCTTCAGAACCATAAGAAGAAGAAGACCAAAACATATCACTGAGTGGCATTCTGTTGAGCCCCATAATATCAGAAGGATTAATTGTGGCTCTTGACATGGCCCATTGTGTGTGTGTGTGTGTTGGGGGGGGAGAACCATTCATATCAATTCTAGGGACCTGCTATATCTCAGAGTAGACAATTCAGGTTTTATGATGGCTATGGAAATTACCTCCTACAAAGCAACTCCTTGGTCTCTAAGAACAGAGGCTTAGAGGAGTTTATTTTAATGTAAAGGTGAGGAAGTAGAGCTACCTTGTGTTGACTTAACATAACAATTGAACACTTGACATAATCATATTTGCATTGGCAAAACACAACCACACTGAAGATGCTCATTCTAGCTTTTGAGAATTTAGCCTTGAATAATATCTCTTTTCAATGCATACAAAGGATTGCTCTTTTCTTGCCTGGTTTAGCTCTTTGCGAATCAGGCTTTAATAGTTTAAGAGAATATTTCAACTCAGCTAATTGTAGTTGATGCAATAAATTGTGGTTAAGTGAACAAAAAAGGGGGTCCTGTCCTCGCCGGGAAAAATCCTAGGAAGGAAAAAAAATAGAGCCAGTTTGGAAAAAAGCCATCTGAGTGACCTTCAGCTAGTCACTCACTTTCAACCTTAGGAAGGAGGTAATGACAAACCATTTCCTTTTTTTTCTTCTTTCAAACATTTTCCTTCAAGTGCAGGGTCCATTTTTTCTGGATCAGCTAAATATTGATCCCTCAGTTGCAACAGAATTGGCTGAAGCCACAGTCAACAGCTAAAAGTGAGTGACTGGCCTCAAGTCACCCAGCCAGCTTTCCTACCTAACTTAGCACTAGCACTCGTAGTCTCCTGGCTTCTAAGCTAGGCCCTTAACCACTAGCCAAAATTTGCTCTCAACCCTCTTCTGAAAATGTTACCAAGAAAACTCCAAGAAATTGCCCAGCTAGTCTATAGGAATCAAAAACTGACTCAAAGGCCCCCCAAAAACAAAATTGGGTCACATCTGGTTAATATTTGGATAGGATAGCAGCAAGAAATTCATGGACTGGAAGCTAGGCTATGAAGGAACAAAAAATTAGGAAGAGGGCAATGGCAAAATCGTTTCTGTACTGCTTCCAAGAAAACTGCACAGATGTATCCATAAAGTCATAAGGATTTTAGTGCATACATTTTTAAAGGCAAGTAGATACTTATTGGATGTATAAAATATCCCTGAAAGATCATCCAAGAATGTAATCATTCTTCTGATTACATTTCACACACAGGGGGGAGGGGGAGGGGGCAGGGAGAGAGATTTTCTTAGTTGCTCAGATTGCAGCATAATAGTATGTGGCCACCTTTGTAGGAATCTAATTTGGTTAAATTAGTTTTTCTCTCTCTCTCTCTTTCCTCTTATCTTTTTTCAGCAGATGAAACGAATGACTGACAAGACCTGAAGTACTCTGTGTTCTTGCTATTTTTTCTAGATGTTTGGCGAGGTGGGACATTCCAAGGCAAATCAGACCTGTTGATATGATTGGAAAGCTTTCTGGATTGATGCCACTTCCTTATGTTCTGGCTGATATTTTATGTTCTTTATTGGAATGCATTTGCCCCATTTATCTCTAAAACTCCAGCTCCTTCAGCATGAAAGCACAGAGAGGGCATCATGATGGAAATTTGTAATAAGAAATGTGCGAGGGTTTGACTCCTGTGCCATCAAGGAGCTGCATAAATTCAGGATGATCCCTGACTATAGCAGCTGGGATCCATTAAGGCAGCAGCTCATTTGCCCTAAGTTGGAAGAAACCGCACTGAAGAAGCCCCACTTTTTTAGATTTACTGTCAAGTACTTTTTATCCTGTAATGTCCATGTATTTATGGAGCTTTAAAAGGTTTTGCTAGCAAAAACCATAGATCCCTGTCATCTAGGAGCTTACAGTCTCTTACAGAAAAGCTAACGGAGCAAGCAGAGGGGAAGAGAATCCTTGTAAGTGAGCTTAAGGTTCCATCCATCCATCCCACTGAATTGAGTAAATAAATTCTGTAAGTCAACTGTTCTGAATGGTTTGAAATTAATATAGTCTTAGGTCGAACCACGAAGTCCAAATAATTGAAAACAATTCGTGTTTGCAATAAATCAGCGTATGGGAATAATTCAGTACTTATAGTGTTACCTGAAGAAACCCCAAAGCTTTGTGAACTACAAAGTGCTAGAATTGCCTCCCCCAATTTGATGCTCTCCTTCAGATGTATTGTATTCCATCTTTTCTAATTCTCAGCCACTGCCATGTTGACTAGGGATTATGGGCACAATTCTTACAGATCAGGAGGTAATCAGGACAGAGCATGCTGTATTAGAGTACTACAAGTATGAATCACAATGCACTATGATTAGTTATATTCCTAGCAGTTGTTAATTTGAATTGTCGAGTCCAAAGTAATGCTTTTGTTTGCTTAGTGCAGTAGACTAAGTCATGGTATCAGCTCATAGGACAATCTTCCCAACATGGTGCTTCTGAACATGTTGATTTTCCAGTCCCATAATTACTAATAATCATGTTGATTGACAGATATGGGAACAGAAGTCCAACATATCTGATGGGCATCAACCTTTGTTGATGAAGCAATAAATAAATTGTAAGGCAGACAAGCCGAAGCAAGTCCAAGCCAGACATTAATGCAATTTGCATGTAGAATTAGGATGCAGACTGCATCAGTGGAAAGTGGTTGAAATGATTCTTATTGCTTTCAAAAACTAAATGCTCTGTGTCACATAGATTAACTTTTGGCTGCAGAGCAGTATAGCCTTGTGCATCTTCATAGAGGAGATTGACATCAAAACCTTTTCCCTTACTTTGGAAGTATTTATCAATAATACCAATGTATTATTATTATCATATATTATCAATGTACCTTATGATTCTTGACTCTTGATGAATGTATCTTTTCTTTTATGTACACTGAGAGCATTTGCACCAAGACAAATTCCTTGTGTGTCCAATCACACTTGGCCAATAAAGAATTTAATTCTAATTATAATCTTAGTTCAGGATGCCTGATTCTAATAGTCTCCTGTGCTCAGGCCTCAGAGAGAATCCTTGTCAATTCAGCTCAATAACATAAGTGGCATACTGGTGATTTCTTCCCAGAAAGCATACGAAATATAATCACAACCGCTGTCATTTTTAGACCCCATTAAATATTGCTTCAAACAGAACTTTGTTTCTATATTTTGCTGAAAAATCATTTTTAAATTGTATAATTCAGCTCAGACGCTGAGCAAAGTCTTCCTTACTACAGTTTGGGGTGTCTTGAGCTGTTAAGGCCATATGCTAGGGGTGTAAAACTCAAGGCCCGGGGGCAGGATCTGGCCCACTGGGTGTTTAGATCTGGCCCACAGGGCCTCCCTGTAAACAGCAAAGGACTGGCCCGTGGTGCCTCTGCCAGCGAAAATGGAGCTGGCGAGGGCTGCATGCAGCCCTCACCAGCTCCATTTTTGCTGGCAGAGGGTTACAGAGGCTAGCAGAGGCCGTCATTGCTGAAAACGGAGCTTGGGAGCCCATTTTTGTTGGCAGAGCATTTGGGCCACCACAGGCACCTCCCCCACAAACATGAATGACATCATACTGGCCACACATACCCTGGCCATGCCCCCTCAGCCTCCCCCTCTCCTCTGAGATCAAACACAACCCTGATGTGGCCCTCAATGAAATTGAGTTTGACAGCCCTGCCATATGCACAGTTGCAAGAGAGAAAAAAGGGAAATCTTTGTGGGATTTTTTTTTCTGTACAAGTGTGATATCATGTGTACCTTTCAGAGCAAATCCAATGATATCAATGAAAATAATGTCCAGTAAAGTTGGAGAAGAGTAAACAATGCCATTTTAGTGCTAAGGCAGTTTATTCAGAAGAAATGCCGATCATTTATTTAGGGGTTATGTGCAAATAATATTTCATAGACCCACAATTTAAGAATCAGTATCAGGGCTAACCTGCAAGTGTCAAGTATTGAGCATGGGTGAGAAGGAGTGGAGACAAGCCTCTGAACAGTGAACTTCAGCTCTTTATTTACATCGTGACTTCT